>JAADYC010000024.1:0-59973 GCA_023338135.1 Phytopythium kandeliae | reverse complement strand
CTTCAGGAGCTGTCGCTGCGTCTCGCTCCATGCCAGCGGCAGCGAGATCACGGAGGGAAGTTGTGCGATGTATCCCGCAAAGTCGCTCGCGTCGCCTCGAGCGCGCTCATGCAGCAGCGCTAGCGCCGTCAGCGCCGTGGCGCTCAGCTGCGCACGCTCGACTGCGTCCTGCAACGCTTTTCCGTCAAACGCATCGGTCTCTTTGCGGACGCGCGCGAGCCAGGAGGCCCCACTCAAAAACGCGCCAGGGCGGAGAGTCACCAGCACCTCGCGCGCTTTGACGCGCTCCCGCGCGAAAATTGACCGCTCCGCCGCGCCGAACCGCTCGTCCGTGCGTACAGGATCGATCTTGTCGTCTGCCACCTCCACGAACGCGCCGCGCGCTGCAATCCACGCGTGCAGTGGCTCGGACGCTGGCGCTCCTTCGCTACTGTTGATCGCCGTCATGGTTGGCGCGCACAGCAACCGAAAATGGGTACGGGGTTACGCAGTCAGTGCCTTTTAGAAGCTTTCAAAGTCTATATCTAATTGGATTATGAATTGATCATCACAGAAACAGCACAATTAGAAACGATTCCATATGCACGGTTTGTCGCCAGTAACCGATCGTAACCATGCCCAGCCAAACTTCCGAGAACCGAGTCTGATGGCGACGTCGACGGATGCGCCGGTGGCGACGGCGGCGACGGCGGCGACGGCAGCGGCGGCGTCCAGCGATGTGTCCAACAACGACCAGTGGCGCGTGTTCCTCGGTCTGGCGCTGCTGGTGGGGGCCTATGTGTTCCGCGTGGAGGTAGTGCGCTTCACGCTGCGTCTGGCGCGGCGAGTGCTGCCGCCCATGTTCGTCTGGATCAAGGAGTTCGAGAAGCACATGCTGCGGCCGCTCTCGTGGGTCGTCTTCCTGCTCCTCGTGTGGTTTGGGGTGTATGTGATGGATCTGTCGAACCTGGCGAACATCAGCTCCGACGCCATCACGAGCGTGGTGACGCTGCTGCTCGGCTTCCCGCTCATCTGGGTCGTCATCAACCTCTGCAACTACATCATCTGGGTGGGGTTGGCGACGTGCGCGATCGCGCGGGTGGCGAGTGCCCGGTCGCTCACCATGTGGCGCTCTTATGGCTTTGATGCGTACGACAGGGTATCATCCGCATCCAGGGGTGGAAGCGCACGGCGAGCAAGGACGACGATGACTACAGCCGCGTGATGATCGTGACCGAGGGTATTGGCGTGATCAAGTTCCTACTGGTTGCGACGGTCGTGTCAGCGTTCATGGTGGACGAAATCGGCAAGATCACGAGCTTCGAGTCGGCGCAGATCACGACGGTTGCTGTCATCATGGTCGAGTTTGTCTTCGTCTTCGGCGCGCACTCGTGGGTCCGTCCCTCCATCCGTCTTCTCGTGCTTATCCGTCGCTCGCTAGCTCCACTCCACTCCCACACCCTCCTCTCACTCGCCCCGTGCTCTGACTGATGCGTAGATGAAGAACATCATGGGCGGACTGATGGCACTGCAAGACGAGCAGGTCAAGAGCGGCTCACACCTCGCGTTCCGCGGCCACGAAGGCGTCGTGGAACGGCTCTACCTGCAGGGCTTCTCGCTGCGGCAGTACGACAAGGGACTCGCGTACATCCCGAACGGCGCGCTGCTCGACAGCACAATGGCGGTGCGCACCAAGGAGCTCGATCGCCGCTGCATCGTGGATATCCACGTGAGCCACTCGACCAAAGCCGCGGCGCTGCGCGTCTTCATCCAGGAGCTGGACCAGATCCTGGCACGCGTCTTCGCCAGACAGCACGAGCTCAAGCGCGGTCGGGCATCGACGGTGCTCGGACTCGACAAGCGGCGGCGCTCGTACTGGGACAATATCCTGAACAAAGTGGACCGCGCGCACTTGCTGACGGTAGGCGAAGAGGGGGACGGCGAGCTCCAGGGACGCTACTGGATCAGCATCGAGCGCGCTTTCGTCGTCCACGTCACGTATTACTCGCAAGAGCGTCACATGAAGCAGCTCATGGCTGAAAAGACCGCGGTGAGTGGATGCGTCTCCTTCCCTCTCTCTCTCTGCCTGCATCTGTGTCTACTGCCGCCGTGTGATCGCTAAATATGGGAGTGATCTGCTGTAGATCGTACTCGAGGTCACCGAACTGATGACGAAGCTCCGGATTGAGCTCCACGATCCCTCCAGAGCGACACGGACCCGCTCGCCGTCGTCGACGGACGTCGTGCGCTCTCAATCGATGCCGGTGCCACGCTCGGCAAGGGCGAGCAGGCCAGCGTCCAGTCCCCACATCTCCACCGTGGCGGCTGATGGCTCCGTCAGCAATGGACGCCGCGACTTGCGCTTCGGGCCAACATCCGAGCCCGGGAGACTGCAACGACTGCGTCGGGACCCGAACGACAGCGCTAGCGACGATAGCAGCCCCGGTGCAGGCGCTGGTCAGCACGACTTTCGGCGACGGCGGCCTCACAGCAGCGCGGCTATCACGCTGCTCTAAAGCTCGCCTGCCGTCATCTGTATTGGTATAAATATGGCTACGTCGTCAGTGAGCGCGGGTGAGTTGCTGCACGTCCATGCATAGCCGTTGGATGCTCTCGAGGATCGCCATGTTGATCTGCGCCGTGTTCGACACGCGCCAGTTAGCCACAACTGTCTTCATGCTGTCTTGCCCGCAAAGCAGCGAGCGACTTGGCTCACGCACCTCGGTCTTGGCTGCCTCGAATGAGGAGAACTGATCTCGGTCGACCTCGACGCTCACCTTAACCACGTACATGTCGTGCAGTTCGACGGAGACGGTCTGGTTGCCTGCGTCGTCGTCCCAACCAGGCATCAGCCTCGACTCGACCGAGCTGCGAAAGCTGCTCAGCCCGTTCGTGTTGTTCGTGAACGAGTTGGCTTGGGGGGTGCCGGCATAGGGCGGTGTCCCCACCGAGTCACTCGCCGCGCTGAGCCCTCGAGACGCCGGGAGATGGTCGTAGCGAGTGTCCATCACCGGGGCGACAGCGAACTTGGGCAGCGTCGCGCGCAGGTCGTCGACCAGCAGCTGGATCGTATCCGCGGACGTGCCCGGGTGCAGTCGAAGTAGCAGCTCGTGGTGGCGCAGCTCGAGCGCCGTGCCACTCGTCTGGTGCGTGTCGGCGAAGATGCCGTTGGGGATGAAGATACGGCAGCCATCGCGGCGGCGCATGATGGTGCGCGCGAGCGACACGCGCTCGATGAAGCCCACGAGGTCGCGCACGCGGCACAGACTGCCGGTCCGGAACGGCTCGGCAAAGATGAGGAACAGCCCCGTGGCCACGTTCCTGAGCTACAACAGGCGGTGGCCACAGCGGTGAGTCAGTGCGGGCCGAGCGAGCGTCGACTGCGCAGGGTGTCCGCAGAGAGCAAGCACGACGTACCACAGTGAAGCCGGCGAGCAGCACGAGAATTTCGAGGCCGAAGAAGACCTCGACCAGCAGCAACTGCGCGAAGCCGCTCGACTTGAAGAAGATGAAGAAGATCTCGACCAGGACGAGCGCGAAGACAGTGAACTTGATCGACTCGGTCACGACGAAGGTGCGGGCCGTGTAGTCGGCAGCGTCGCGGTCCCAGTGGAAGTGCCGGATGCAAATCTGCGCGCAGCTCGAGCACGGGGCGACGCGTCAGTAGCCTGAGTGTCGGCGGTGCGGGCGGCACAGCGCGTAGGCTGTCAGTGGTAGGGGACGCACGTTGGTGACGACTCGGCGCAGCGCCAAGGTCGCGAGCACGACGGGCACGGCCGTGAGGTAGAGCAGCACGCGCTTGACCTCGCTCGTGTCGGTCACGTCCAGGATCTCGAGCGCCACGATCCAAAGCACGCCGAAGAATACAAGCCAGGCCAGATGCGCCGCCATGAACCGCTGCACGTCGACGATCCATCTGCGCGACGGACGGCGCAAGGTCAGGCGAGAACGGTGAGCGTGCGGGGGAGAAGAGAAGAGGGGAGCGCGCGCGCGCGGCCGGACCGGAAGCGCTTGTGGATGCGTGAGCGGATGACGCCCAGCACCATGTCTGTGGCCGGTCGCACCAGGAAGAAGGCCGCCACGACCACCATCGCCGCCAGCACGAGTCGCCACCAGGCGATCATGGCCGCTCGCGCCGTCGAGAAGCTGCGAGCGCTGAGGCAACTGAGTGTCACTGTTCTCGAAAGAGTGCCGCGCGGCTGGGAAGGTCCGTTTTTCGGAAGAGTGGCAAGTGGCCCCATTGAACGTTCAGCGTCAGCAGCTGACATGCGATAGGTTCAGTCTCGGAGTTCAGATAGTTTGACGTGCATCGGGTTCGAACGTATATTGAAACCAGGTCGTTCCACACTCTCCCATCAACAGGGATTGACTTGGCTCGTGCATGTCTCTCAACCGGTCGCCGTCGAGGCGATTGCGCGACGACTTGCAAGTCAATACAATCGTCAAATGAAGCGGACCCGCATTCTTCACGCACACCACGGTGCAATAGATTTCTCCGCCGTGATCAAAGTGCCCATACTCAAACGCAGTGTGTTCAAATAACCGCGCCGACCTAACCGGTATTTCGCCGTTTTCGAACACCCTTGTTTCCTCGCTTCCGTGATCCGTCCAGACCGGTGCGGTGCCGACATGGGGCCAGCACGACGTCGGCTGGCGCGCTGCAAGTCTTCACACAACTGAACCCGCCACTTCGCACAGCGAGCGACCGAGCGACCGAGCGACCGAGCGACCGAGCGAGAAGCGAACGCCGCCGCCCCCTTCCTTCTCCCCGCCTTCCTCCACGCGCAGGTAACCAGCCACCAGCGCGCGCATGCCGCGCGGGCCGGCGTCCCTACCCGGTCGGCCGCTGGCCGTCGTTGGGTCCACCTCTATGGCCGGCGGAGGATGCGGGCGGCCCCATCCTCGCGCTTAGCCGCTCCGCTCGTGACCGAGTGCCTCACTGGCTCACGCGCGTCCTTGTGCCCGCCGCAGTTCGTCCGTCCGTCCGTCACTCGCGCGAGCTACGTACGATACGTAGCGTAACGCTCGCCGCTCGCCGCTCGCCATCAAGTGAAGCGCTCGAAGGGCCAGCGCGCGCCGCGGCTCCTTCTCGCCCCCCGCCCACCCGTCCGCCTACGGTAGGGGACGAGGCGATCGCACCCACGCAGGCACTCTCACTCGCGCCCGCGTCCGGTCGCCGGCACTGCGCTCGGCTGGCTGCTCGCCGCCTTCTCGCCGCCTTCTCGCCGCGCGCCACCGATCGATCGCCCCATGTGGCGGCGGCGCTCCGTGCTGGCCATGGACGACGAGGACGACGACGCAGTCGGCGACGACTGGACGCTCTCGAGCGCGCAGCTCCGCGCCGTGCGCGCCGTCATCGTCGCGTGCTCGGTGCTCTCCATGGCCGGTTGCGCCTTCATCCTCTTCCACTACTGGCGGTCGGCGCGGCGCCGGCGCCAGGCGGCACGCCGCGGCGACGGCTCGTGCGGGGCGGCCGCGAGCATCGTGCCCAAGATGATCGCCGTGCTGTCCGTCGTCAACTTCCTCTTCTCGCTCCCTAAGCTCCTGGGCATCCCGAGCACGCACGACATGGCGCTGTGCCGCACCCAGGGCTTTGTCCTCCACTTCTTCGGGCTCACATGTACGTGCACCTCCTACCGCTCGATCCCTCGCCGGATACACGCGGGGGTCGCTGACGGACCGACTCGTGCGCGCAGCCGTCTTCTGGAACGCCTGCATCGCGCACTGCCTGTACTGCAAGATCGTGCGCGGCGACTCGGAGGCGCTGCTGCATCTCCGGCTCAAGATCTACGCGATCACCAGCGTTTCGCCCGCCGCGACCATCAGCTGGGTGCTGCTCGGAGGTGCGTCTCCCCGCGCCACCTTTCATTCTCCGCCCCTTGAGAGGACAGCGCTCGACTAACACCCAAGCCTGGCCGCTTCTCCCTCGCGTCCCTCCCCGTCTACCTGCGTGCGTGCGATGCAGCCGGACGGTTCGGCGCCGCGGACTTCTACTGCTGGGTCCCCGACCGCACGTGGCAGTTCTGGTGCTTCTACCTCTTCGTGCTCCTCGCGATCGTGTACGTTGGTGTCGTGCTGCTCGCCACGCACGCGCACATCCTGCGCTTCGGCTCGGGCCACCGCAGCCTGGATGCGCTCGAGTCCTCGGCGCGCATCGTGCTCGCGCTTCGGTTCTACATCGGCGCCTTCATCGTGCTCTGGCTGCCCGCGGTGGCCTTCCGGCTCCTGCACGCGTACCTCGAGCGCGCGACCTTCACAATCGCCGTCATCATGCAGCTCGCCTTGTGCCTCCAGGGCTTCGCGACCGCCGCCATCTACGGCGGCGCGCTCACCAAGCTGCGGCAGGTGCTGGTCGGCATGTCGTGCTGCCCCTGCGGGCCGAAAGGCAAGGCAGCAGCCTCTGAGACCAAGCGGGCGACGTCGCCGTACTTCCCCACAGCCGACATGAGCGCGGACGTCGACGACGACGAGTTCGAGGGACTTAGCGGCCGCGGACAGGACCAGAGCGCGCGCCACCCCGTCAGCATCTTCGTGTCGACGTTCAACCTGGGCGAGGCCAAGCTCTCGGCCGCCGACCTGGTGCGTCTCGATGGCGAGCCGCCAGACGATCGGACAGACGATTGGGCAGACGATGACTGACGCGACGGCTGCATGCGTGAGCAGGAGAAGTGGATTCCCCTGGGCTACGACATCTACGTCATCGGCCTCCAGGAGTGCCTGTACCTGTCCGAGACGCGCGCACTGCTGCAGCGGCACCTCGACACGGCTGGGAGCGCCGGGAACGCTGGCGGATCGCGCTTCTACGCGTTCAACCGCGAGATCGGCAGCACCAACACCTCTCTAGGCTACCATGTACGTCTGCGGTCTCTTGGTGATGCTGATGATGAGGGTGACGGCAGTGACCCGCGAAGAGGCGGAGAGGGGACTGACCGACGCGTCCGATCTACTGTGCGTTGTCTTGCCTTAGGGACACATCGCGATCTCGGTGTTCATCCAGGCCGAGGACGTGGAGAGCGGCGCGTTCTACATGCCGCCGGTCGTGAGGCAGCAAGTCAACTGCGGCAAGTCGCTCGTGCTCGGCCGCGCGTCCAACAAAGGCGCCGTGGGCGTGGCGTTCCGGTACTACGACTCGTCGTTCGCGTTCGTCTCGTGCCACCTCTCGTCCGACTCGAAGGGCAAGTCCAAGGTGCGGCGGCGCAACCGCGACCTGGTCGACATGCTCAAGGGGCTGCACCTGAACCTGGAGGACGTGGGCGTTGAATTCCCGTACCTGCATCACCACAGCTTCGTGCTCGGAGACCTGAACTACCGCCTGCGGGACCGCGACGGCTCGGTCGACAGCGTGTTCGACCTGCTCACGAGCATCCGCGCGGGCGAGATCGCCGAGAGTCACCGGCGCCAGCACCCGCGAGCCGACGCGCCGGCCAAGAAGGCACGCTGGAGCTGGTCGTCGGCCACCTCGTCCATGAAGCTCAAGCTCAAGAAGAAGACGAAAATGGCCGACGCGGGCGAGTTAGGCTCGCGCATGCTCTCGCAGCCACTACATTCTGCCGCGAGCTCGGTTGAGAGCGACGGGGGCGGCACGCCGGCTCCCATGGGGCTCGCGCACGGAGACAGCAGCTTCTCGGCCAGCAGCGCGCTCGTGGACGACGACTACCGCGTGTGGGACGACCTGCTGGCGCATGACGAGCTGCGCAACCTCATGCGCGACGAGCGCGTGCTGTTCGAGTTCGAGGAGGCACCGATCGCGTTCCCGCCGACGTTTCGGCGAGTCCGCGGCACGACAGGACTCGCGCGCGACCCGACGCGGCCATGGACGCGCGAGGAGCTTGAGCAGGTCTACACGACGGTCCTCCCGAGCCATGGCAGCCAGCGAGGAGGCGTCGCGTACGACGTCAGCGGCGGCAGCAGCGGCAGTGGCAGCAGCGGCGCGCCGGATGCCGCGCTTGTGCGCGTGCCGTCGTACACGGACCGCATTCTCTTCCGGTCGCTGCCTGACATGCGCGACCGGCTGCACTGCTCGCTCTACACGTCATGCGAGGCGGTCTCGTGCTCCGATCACAAACCCGTGCTTGGCATCTTCCACGCGCTCGTGGATCGCACGCGGCTGCCGGCTGAGTCGGAGGCTGCGCTGCGCAAGATCGAGCGCATGGAGCACCTCGCCGGCGTGCGCGAGTGCGCGCTGCGCGTCTCCTTCACCGACTTGACGTGGAACGACGCGGCGCCGGCGACGAGCGTGGCCGGGGACGAGCGCCCACTACTCTTCTTCGACCGCCGTGCGTCCCAAGGTCCGTTCTCCGCTGCTTGTATCTCTCTCTCTCTCGATCGCATGATCACCTCTGACGTGATGGAACGTGTGTGACGCGATGACAGCGATCGTGTCCGTGGTCTTCCCACTCCCGCCCGAGGACATTTTCTCGGCGCAGCGGCGACTGCACGAACTCGCGGACGCCGTCAGCGGAGGCGTGTTCCTCGGCGGAGACAGCGGCGGCAGCGTGCGCGGCGGCAGCAACAGCGTGTCATCGACGGCATCCGGATCGTCGACAACCTCGTCGCTCGACGGCTCGCAGCGGAGACAACCGCGGCGGCAGTCGTCCATGGGCAGCGCGGTCACGAGCAACACGGTGCACGCGCGCTGGCCGCGGTTCGAGCGCGAGGGTGTGGCGCACACGACTCTCGCGCGGCCGGGCAAGAGCGGCATGCACGTGGCCATCAAGGTGCACACGGCTGCGGGTCAGCGCGTGTTTGGCCAGGGCGTCATCTGCGTGCCGCTGCCGGCGCGAGAGGCCAACTCGTCCTCGGTGCGCCGCGACTTCTGCATCGAGCTGGCCGACGGCGGTCGGCGCACCGCCACGCTGCGCGGCTCCGTATCGCTGCGCGTCTCACGGCTCGCGTCCGCCGCGCTCGGGGACGACGGCGGGGCCGAAGACCCCGGGCTGTCCATCGTGGACGAGCTGCACGTGCTCGGGGACGACGACGGCGCCAATGCGGCGCCCTCCTCCTCCCCGTACGTCATGGCGTGACGGGCTCGACTTGAGGCAGCGTTTGCGAGTGTAGGGTATATATTTACGAGTCGCACTGAAAATGGCGCGACCGCTATATGAACGCAGAGGACTATCTACTCCGACAACGCGATGTGCGCCGCCGGTCTTTCCGCCCACGACTGTGTGCGTTGTTCACGAGCAGCGGGGCAGTGGGTGCGATCGGCTCGAAGAGGTAATGGAGCGCGTTGTCAGCGAGGCGGTAACGAAGCATCACAGCCACGGAAGCCGCCGATAGAAGGAAACGAACACCGAGGTACCATGATCGCGCTCAACTTCCGTTGCAGACTTCGCCCGTATATCCGGTTTCGATATGCACAGAGTGGAAAGCTACCGCTCAAGTAGAAGGCTATATGGAAGCTGCTGGATAGCTCCTATCGCATCAGCAAGGCTCCAGTTGTCGACGCCGACGGAAACCCGACAGGAGGAACGAGACTTCTCTGGACGGAATGGGACGGCACGAGCAATCCCATCGAACTCGAGTGCTCCGCTGACCGGGGTCCGCTCTGTGGCGCCTTCAATTACGCATGAACGTCGAGCACTTCTTGGTCAAGATGTTCGAGATGCTCAAGTGGATCGAGGCATTCGCCAAAGCGCACCCATCGACTGAGGGGATCAAACTGTATTCGCTGCTGTCCACTCTCACCTCATACGAAGTAATCTACGTGACTCTGAACGGCAGTACGCTCTACGGCATGTTCGTGCATCTTGTCGAGCAATCGAGAGGCAAAGAGTTTCTGCGACGCGAGCTCAACATTGTTCGAGCAAGGGAAAGGTCCTCGGAATCTCAGCTACCGTTGACACTGACGCCATTTCAGACACACAGATCAAAGAGCACGCGCAAGCTCTTCGATGACAATTAATTCAAGAGCAAGGCGCGAGTGTTTGCGAGCGAGACCAGCAGCGACCGGTACGATGCATCAGTGCTGGTGGCAACACATCGAATGACGTCAACAACCGTGGCAGCGGCATCGTCGACTGTAAAGAGGCGCAAACAGCGCAACGATGCTCCGAGTCCAACCCCAGCAGCAGCATGCGAGTAACGACTCCAATCACCACCTAGTGCCCACTGTCGAATGCGATACCCGCGACCTGAAGAGATCGAGAACTATGATGATTTCGCGCAGGAGCTGTTGAAGCTTGGTCCAGACTACCACGCAACGTTCGCGCTGGTGTCGATCCGGGAGCTCGCTCGCTCGCGACAGCGGTCTCCATCGATCGGCTGTGATGGCGCCGTCGAACGGATATTCGGCGCTATCGTTGTCAACGTCGCTGTAAACACTGTCCTGTCAGTGGCTGACGCAAATGGAGGATCACCTAGATTTTGACACGCGAGTACTCCCGCATGGCGCGTTTCAACGACTTCCCATCCTGGCACAACAGTCTGAGGAGGCAAGAGCCATGGTACGCTGGAGTTTTGACAGCTATGCCGACGTTCAAGACAGCAAGCGATGACGTCCACATCCGCGGTCTACGGCTCCTGTGGCAGCATCTCTGCTTTCTTCGCGCGTTCACTGCGGAGTATGGCTTTCTGCGATGGTGCTTCACGTTTGATTTGTGCTAAGACGATAGCCATTGGCGCGTTAGCGAAGCGTCTGGCGACAGCTTCGAGTCATCGCGTGTGCATCGCGTATGGAGATTGGTCGCGTCAAGGAGGCATCAAAGGGCACCCGCAACGTCTCATGAAAGCGACCGGTATCTGCTAGTAATCAAAAGAAGTTATGCAAAACGATGGAGCAAACGCCGGTCCTATATTCACTCGAATTGAGTCAGGAGTAAACCCAGCAGTTGTACCCTAGACAGCAGCCGCTTCCGTTGCGGTCCACGGCGCCGCCAAGATCGGCCGCCGTCATGGCGACGACGCCTGTCGACGGCGCACTCGGCAGTCCCGAGCAGTCAGCGCCGAGCAACCGCGAGCTCGCCGAGACGCTCTTCACGCGCGCCGGGCCGTCCGCGTGGCGCTGCGCGCTCTGCGCCGCCACGGTCGCGCAGGCGCCGCGCAAGGGCTACACGAACCTGCGCTCGCACCTGCGGCTGCGGCACCGCGACGACTTCCTCGCCGCCTTCCGCACGCGCCAGCGGCCCGGCGCGAGCGCGAGCGCCGCGCATGCCGCCGCTGGGCCGCGGGCCGATACGCGGGCCGATACGCGGGCGTGGCTCGAGTGGCTCGTAGTCGAGAACCGCGACCCGGTGACGCTCGAGACGTCCGCGCTCAGTCCGCCGGGCCTCCCGCCGCGCGCAGAGCTACGCCAGCGCCTGGACGACGCGCACCGGTCGCTGGTGGCCGCGATAGAGGCCGAGATCGCCGCCAGCGACGTGCTCGGGCTCGCGGTCGACGCGTGGACGCGGCCGCTGGACGTCGGGCGGCGCGCGGCCGCTGTGATCGCCGCGGCGTTTGCCGTGCTGCCGTCCACGGACACGGCGGGCAGCGCGCGTCGGCGCCGCGGGGGCGAGACTCGGCGGCGCGCGCTGCTCTTGGGGCTCAGCGTGACGCCTCACTACCGCGCGCGCGCCGGCGACGGCGACGCAGAGGTGGCCGCGCTCGTCGCGCTCGTGGGCCGCGCGGCGGCTGCGCTTGCCATCGACGCGCGTCGAGTGGCATTCCTTGTGGGGACACCGAGCCACACGTCGGCGGCGCAGCAGGCGCTGGCGAGGCGCCGCGGACGCGGAGACATCCCCGTCGTCTCGTGCGCCGTCGAGCAGCTTGCGGCCGCGGCGCACGCCGTGCTACACCGTGGACGAGGCCGCCAGGACGTCGCGACCGCGCGGGCGGCGCTCGCGGCCGCGCTGGCGCTCGCAAGCAGCGCCGCGCACTCGCCGTCGCTGGTATGCGTGCTGTCGACGATCACCGTGTCCATGGCTGTGGACGACCCGGAGGGGGACGCGGACTGGCTCGAGACCCTCGCGGCCGTGGACGCATACCTGGAGCTCCACGCCGCCGTGTCCTCGTTGCCGGCGAGCCAAGAAGGCGTGGGCAGCGGCGGTCTTGAGCGACTGCTTGTGCCGGACGACACGGCCGCGAGGCTCCGGGCGTTGCAGTCGCAGCTCCGCGACCTCGCGTCCGTCCGGCACAAGCTGTCGCTACGCTCCGGCGCGCCGCTGCACCTGGTCCGCCGCCTCTTGGACGCCGTGCGCGACCACATCGCCGGGTGTGCGGACGCACTTCCGGTCACTGGCGCGTCCAGCTTCGAGCGCGGCGTCGTCGCGGTACTGCAGGGCCGCGAGCGCGCGCTGACGGCCGAGGAGCGGCACGTCTTGGCGCTGCTGCGGCTCGGCCGAGGCGGCGGCGGAGACAGCAGCGAGGACGGCGCCGACGACCCGCAGCCAGACGAGGAGCTGAGCTTCGCGGACGCAGCTATCCTGGCGGCGACGGACGGCGGAGCTGCCGGTCAGAGCAAGTACTTGGATCTCTGGTGGGTGCCCAGCACCGCCGCGGACCGAGAGCGGCTCTTCCCGACCGGCAGCGCCGGCGCGCTCGCCATGTGCCCGCTGACGGCTGAGAAGCTCGCCTTGTTGCGCTACAACCGCGAGCAGTGGGTCACAGGAGCGCCTGCGACCAGAGAAGCCGGAGAGAAAAGGTGGAGAGCAAGCCCCTCGGCCGGCGGCGGCGACAAGAGGACTCGCGCGGCCGCCGTCTAGAACCTAGGACTGGCGTGGGGAGCTGCCCTCGCCCGGAGCTCGAAGGCGGTTGGTCGGCGTGGATTCTGCTAGGCTATCGATGTCAACGCGCAGTGGGGCCGCCACTCCTCTAATGCATACGCACACCGTCTCCTACCTGTGCCCGAGCGGATACATGGGGCTGCTCGGCCGGCGCGAGGGCGAGCGCCGCGCTACAGGTCCCGGTCGAGCGCCTCGTAGTCGCCCGCGGGCTCGAACCACTGGCGCCACGGCTGGAAAAAGGCGGCCAGCGCGAACAGCAGCAGTAGTCCGACCGAGAGGCTGGAGGCGCGCGCGAGGCGACCACGCGCATGCACACAACAAGCAGCAGCGTGGCGGTAAGAAGCTACCAGCGGCTGCCGCTCGAACAAGGGGAGCGAGCGAGCGAGCGGATAGACGTACACGGCCTTGGTGCGGTTGTAGCTGGCGACCGACTGGTGGAACGTGTCGATGGCGCGCTCGAGATCGCGCACGCGCTTCTCGTAGTAGGCGCGCTGCTCGGGGCTCAGGCGACCCTTCTTGGCCTTCGCCTGCTCCAGCTTCTTGTCCTGCCACAGCACGGCCGTGGCCTTGGCCAGCTCGGCGCGCGCCAGCGCCACCGCGCGCGCGCTCTTGCCCGGCAGCTTGGTCGTGTACTTCTGGAACTCCTTGTCGTACTGCTCGGCCGCCGCCTTGGCCGTCGCCGGCGTCGGGGGCGTCGCCGCCTCGCTCGTCGGCTCCGTGGGCGTCGCGCTGCTCATGCTGGGGGCGAGCCGGAGGCAGCAGGAAGGACGCGGCGGAAGAGCAAGTGAGTGGGCTACGAGCGCGCGGAGGGGCAGCGAGCTGCGCAATCAGCGCAGACTGCGGCGGCCGCCTACCTCCTCGCCTCGTGTCCGCCTTGGAGCTCGTTTGCCTCTGCGACAAGGTGTCGTCCGTCCGCCGCGCCTTGTCGGGTTACACTGGTCGGAGGGGTACGTTTCACGCAAGGTGGACCACACCATCTACTGAGCGTCGCAGCAGCAACATACAGCAGCGCACAGAGATGGCGTGCGCATTCATGCGGTCGATCGGCCGGCCGGCCCAACATGACTGGGCAGCTCGATTGCCATTATGTGAATGTGGGCCTTCGACTCGGCCGCACCCTCGAGCGGAGCTCAGCTCTCGTGGAGACTGGCGACCGTCAGGACGTAGAAGACAGTGTCCAGGTGCAGGCCGTACGGGTTGTTGTCCTCCGTCGCCACCTGCTCGTCAATGAGCACGATGCGACCCACGACGTAGTCCGGGTATCTGCGGACGCGCATTGACCCAGTCAGCGAGCATACAACTACGTCGACGTACGTGCGTACGTCAGCAACACACGTCGGCGCGAGACGTACCGCGCGCCTTCGTTGCTGAAGGACGAGATCGACTCCGCCGAGAGGAAGCGGTGCGGACACCCCAGGTGGAACGCGAGATACACGCGCTGCGCGTCGCTACCCGGGGCCGACGTGGGCAGGAACAGTGCCAGGTCGTTCACCGCGAAGCTGCGGAACGAAATCTTGAACGAGTCCTGCACATCGTGCTCCGTCTCGAGCAAGCTCAGCTCGTCCTGCCGCTCCTCGAGCTCCTTCCGCAAGTACTGCGCACACATCGACCTCAGTCGCGCTTCATTGGCGCCAACGATGGCACCGCAAGCACAGAGCATACCTTCTCCGCGTCCGCACTCGCCAGCAAGTCACGCACGCGTGACTCGATCGCGGTAATGTTGGTCGTGACGAACTTCTCGATGTCCACATCACCGGAGATCTCGGGCACTGGCAGCTGCAGCAGCTTCATGACCTTGACCAGGGACGACCGCTGCACGTCGATACTGTATCGCAGCGACTGGATCGTGCGCTGGAGCTTGTTGTGGCCTTCTTGGAGATGAGCCTCTCGCTTCGATCGCTCCTGGATCTCTGTGCAATACACAGAATCGCTGCAAAGGTTAAGGGAGCATGCAGATAGCGGACGAGTATGCAGGTCAACATCCCCGGCAGCAGGCAGCATCATGCATCGTCGGAGAGGATATTCTTCCAAGGCCGCCGCGTTCAGCAGGAACTGCTGGTTCTCGCTCTGTCGCCATCACGACAAGTTAAGAAGGAAGCGTCAGCCAGTCGCGAAAGCTGCAATGTGCTTGGGGATGCGAACCTCGAGCTTCGCGATGGCTGTGTCCTTCTCCATGTAGTGGTTACCCCGCTCTGCATAATTGCGTGCATCGCTGTGTTAGAGATTCGACGAAGAACAGCTTGGGTACGCGCGCAATCGCCCTACCACGAAGAAGAGTGGCGTTGTGTAGCTCCCGCTCGAGCAAGTGCGATCGGTCCGCTTCGGACGAGCTCGTCATGGCACCGGCAGTGGCAGCAAGCGCAAGCGCGAGCGGAAACTCACACGAGCTATCGCCGTCGCGCGCGCTCCCCTTGGACAGATCCGACCGGCCGATTGACTCACTGCCAGATCCGTAGAACTTCTTTGACTGCTCCAGCTCAAGCGTGAGTTGCGCCACGCGCGCCTCCAGCTCGTTGCACCGCGTCTGAAGTGCGTCCACGTCAACCCTTGCTGTTCCCATATTTGCTGCGCCATTGCTCATTCCGCTTGGCGCTGGCGCTTTGTCTTCCAAGTCGGTATCATTTACACTGGTATCGTCTTCAAGTTGTGGCAGATTCTGTTCGCGATCAATCAGTAAGCCAAAGGGTCAAAGAGTGTCGGGCGTAGAAACATCAACAAATCAGTCGACAGCAGTTCGAACCTGGTCGTACGGACGCATACGGAACTCGCAGTGCGATGGCTTCTCAGCCAAGCCAGGGATGAAGTCGCGCGGCAAGTGCTGACCGTAGTTGCGCAGGAACGCCTCGCGTTTCTGGACTTCTTGCTCCCGCAAATGCGCCAACTCCTCCGCCATAGACTGGATGCGGTCCGAAAAATTGCGGCCGTACTTGAGCCGGCGAGAGATTTCCTTCAGGCATTCTCCGTAGGACTCTGTCATCACAGCGAGCAGCGGTGAGCCACTCCCGACAGCGCCAGGATATTGCAGGGGCAGCGCCAGTTAGGTACCTGGGAGCTTATCAAGATGCTCGAGCTCGTTGAAGTGTTTCTTTTGCGCAGCCAATGCCTCCTTGAACATGGCCAGTGAGTTCTCAAAATCGCGGATCTTGGTCTGCGAAACGGATATCTTGCGCAGAGTCGAGTGCACCGCCGACAGCACGGATGTCTTGGCAGCCGCCATCTTGTCGACGCAGCTTGCCAGTTCATCCGAGAGCTTTTGCGCTTCCGGGAGCTTTATACAGATGCCGCAGATAGCTAGTCAGTATGCTACACTACAGCAGTGAGCGCATGCAGTTGATACGGGCTCTACAGCATGACTTACCATGTTCTGCTGCTTCTGATACAGCACGTCGATGCCGCGACACACCTCTAGCGCATTTGTAGATGCGAGCATCATCGAGCCGACATTCACCTTTGACGACGTGTCCGCAATGCTCCGAGTGACAAACGCGAGGTTCTCCTTCAACTTGCCGGAGATCTCTGACTGCTGGCTCGACAAACCCTCCATCTCTGCCAGCAACTCCTTCGCAGCAGCATACTCTTTCAGTGTTTGGTCCTGCGCGCCGAGCATGGCATTCACTTCGCGGCAAATCCCGTCGTGCACTTCTTGTAGGCGCAGAACCTGGGTGCGAACGTGCTCGTGTGACTGCTGGCACTGAGTGGCCCACTTGCGCTCCTTGTCTACCGGGATACAATCGTACAACGACTGCCGCTCCTCCGTTGCAAGAACGGGATGCAGCTTCACAGTCGAGAGCCGCGCCAAGTATTCTTCAAACCCGTTCAGCAGCCGCGTGTGACGCTCGCTCGACGATTCAAAGTCTTCCCAGAACGGCGCGAAGTGCTTCATCATGGACTCCTTGAACAGATTCAAGTTTGAGATCGCCGCACCGATGGCATTCGCCTGCACGCGCAGCTCGCGCACGCACTGATCACAAGCAGCGATATTGGTCTTGGATCCGTTCTCCAGCGCCTCGCTTTGGCTGACCTGCAGCTGGAAGTGCGATTCGTACTCGGCGAGCGCGCGTAGCAGCGGACTCGACGACTCGCTCAGCATGCGTGAGCCCTCCGAGGAGCCGACTGGCTGCGATGGTACTGTGCATAGCAAAAAGCGTGTTAGTGCATGCTAATCTGCGTGCCACATCGATCAACCCATATGTCGTCATCCTGCCATGGATAAAGGCATCAACGCACGTTCAAAGCGCGCTGGTGCTAGCTGGATCGAGGGCACTGGCGGACTCTCCAGCGTCAGCAAGCGGCGATCATAAAGAAACACTTGCTTCTCGTCCTACATTCGCCAAGATCAACAACCGCATGACGAGCGTCAGTATCTTATGGCATGCATCCATGCACATGGACAGAGTCGCCACTGACTGGCACGCACCGAAGGCAGTCCGTAGTGATCGATCGCGCGCCGCGGATCCAGTCGCGCAAATGGCGGGCCACCCAGCAGGATTTGGTCCTGCGGCGGGATGCCGCTGAGGCGCGCCACCTCGTCGCGCAACTCATCGACCGCTAAACTAAGGGGAGCAGACAGCCAGACAGACGCACACGTATATACGAACTCACTGTCAATCTTCGGGATAACAGTGCGCACATGCCGCAAGGCGAGGTGTCGCGCGTACTCGCTCGATGCCAGTGCGACCGCGTACTCGGCGCCAGTGGACGCGTTTCCCACACGCACAGTCATGCCCGCGGGCCGCTCGCCCGCGCTGGACGTATGCATGTCAGAGAGGCGCACGTTCCGGTCGCTTGGTGAGCGAAGCGGGGCGGGTGGCGCGCGAGGACCAAGGCGCGTTCTTCCTCTCCTTCCAGCTGACGCTGGTCCTTCTTGGCATGAACCAAAGTGAACCGCGTCTGGATCACTTGCTCTCACTATGCAGAGCGCGCCGTGTCGGGTTCTCTTTCGAAAAGCAAGCCGAGCGGAGAATGTCGAAGTTGTTCAATGAGGGGACAAAGTCGCGGAAGGTTGCTCGCTCAGAGGGTAAACCCGCATTTTGTCAGAATGATGGCGAAATTGCTCAATCAATCCTTATAGCCAAAATACCCGAAATCCACTGAAATAAAGATCGCAATGCGCCGACTCACACTTCAACGCGCACTTCAACGCACATTGCGGCCAGCCAGTCGGCGCTTGCCGCCATCCTCCTCGCGCTCCGCACGCCCGCACACTCAGCAGACACCCTCCGACAGGCCCTCGCTAAAGTCCTCCGAGAGCCCGCGCGAGCGCCGGAAGAGCACGTCCTCGTTGCCGAAGGGCTTCACGTACGAGAACGACTGCTGCGGCGCGTTTTCTCCCACCGGGTCCAGAGGCGTCGACGTCGGCGGAGACTCTCCCGTGAACGGCGCGTGGTTGCCGTAACTGCGAGGCGCGACTGGCGACAGCAAAAACCGGGGCGACAGGTGCGAATCCATCGGCGGCTCACGCGGAGAGCTCGTCGGCGGGGTCGTGTCCGTCGGCGTCTCTTTCAGCCGCTTGCCGAGCTTGTCGCTGCCGTCAAGCGTCGCCTTGAGTTCCTCGTAGTTCGCTTCCCATTCAGGACCGAGCATCGTCACAAGTGCCTTCAGAACCTCCTCGCTTGAGCTCACGCGGTGCTCCTCGAACGCGGGAAGGCGCACGACCTCGTGGATGTGCCGCATCAGGAACGGCACACAGTTTTTCTTCAAGTCGTCGGCGTGGCACTCGTCCGCTAGACTCAGGAGTCCAACCACATTGTCCGCGTTGATCTGATTGCTCAAGAACGCTTCGCAGCGCTTCTGGAGCTCCAGGACACAGTAGTACGACGATGCACGAAGCAGCTCTTCCGCGATGTCCGGCGTAATGTCGACCTTCCCCGTGTACTGTTCACAACGGCAACCGTACCAAGTTAGCGAGGGGCTTGCCGGACGAAACCTGATCTTACGCTCGTCCAAATCAAAGGTGCATACCAAGAAGCGCAGCAGGATGGAGAACACCTCATAGCTGCAGTTGTTCACCTCAATCACGGCCGTTTGGCTTGTCGCGGACCCAAACTGTTGCACAAGCCAAGTCACAGCACGCACGTGAGTGCTCTGGTCGCCCCCGAGGCAACACAGCCATGCCAGCTCCCTCAGCGGCAGCCACCCATGACATTCATGCATGAAACTGGTACTCACTCTCACCATGTTCTTGAAATACGAGTTGCGGAAGAAGAGCACGACCTTGTGTGCGTTGATCGGAGCGATGTGGCCCTTCACCAGGAACTGCAGGTCCGACAGCGACGCGTTCAGGAACAGCTCCTCGTGGTCGTCGACGACGTATGGTGGGACGTTGATCGTCAAGTCTGGATCGTATCCAGGCGGCACGAGATGCTTGATAGCGTGGGCGGCCGCACATCGCGGGAACTCTTGCGGCGATTGCAGCATGTGATACAGCACCGATAGAAGGCCCTCTGACAGCAGCGTCGGCACCTCGCTCGCGTCCATCATGTGCACAAACGTCAGCACAATGTTGCCACGCAGTTCGCCTATGGTCGCGGGCAACAGCAGGATCAACCAAGTAAGTCGAACAGCAAACCCTCGCACTTTCTCAACCCTTTGCGGCAGCCTTACCGATATTCGCGTCAGCAGAGACGCGGGCGACCGCATGCAGCATGCGACGAAAGTCCTGCCGGTTGATTTGCTTCCAAATGTTGCGCAGCGCTTGCAGGCAAATAGCCCACGTGCTGATCGTCTCGTCCACCTCCAGCATCTGGAGCACCGCGCCTTCGAGCACCATCTGCAGCGTGCTCGCGACACTGAGTGTGAGCGCACACAAAGCGCCGGCCGCACGTGCTGAGATCGATTCATCTGGGTCGTGCAGAGCCGCCATGAGCAACAAAATGCCGCCGAAGCGAGTCACGTAGTCGTGGTTGAGCGGGTTCTCCATCAGCGACTCGAGTGCCGCGACCGCCAAGCGTTTCTTGCTCGCGTCATCACTCTCCGAGCGCAGTTGAGTCAACAGGTTCGGGATCATGGCCTTCACGCACTTGTCGCACAGCCGCGCGCGCGACTCCGACCCTTCAATGACCGCACGCGACATCGAACAGTCATTGCAGATAATCACGCCGCATTCCTGACCACATTCGCCCCGTCGATCACTGTTAGTGAACCCCATCCGCACCAACAGCGCACAGTGATGACTCAACGTACGCGACAGTGGTGTTTCCGGCGGTAGAAGGTGAACTGGAGTTCGCAGCAGCCGCACTCGAGCGCCTCGTGATCCTCAGCCCACGGCTTGATGAGCCCCCATTTGAGCAGGTCATTCGCGGACTCGACAATTGTCGCGTCAACGCTGCGGAAGTTCACGTTCAGGTGCTCGACGACCTTGTCGCTCAAATATGGCGACGCGCGCGGGTTCGTCGGGTCAGGCACATACAGCGCCGCGCCGACCTGTCCGAGCTGCAGCGAGTATGCCGGGAGGCGACCCACCCAAGCCGGAAGACCCACCTGTGTCGCACCACAAGCACTTGCTGCGTCAGTTACCACGCACACACACGCATGGCATTCTCAAACCAGAATGGAGTCGATGAGCGCACCCGCCAGGGAAGATCGCGTCCGCTGTACCCATTCTTGGAGAGCGTGTCAACAATCTCGCGCATCCAGACTGACCGGTTCACGCAAATGTAGCGACCGCGCGCATCATTGTTCTCCAGCGCGGCAATGTGCGCGGCGGCGCAGTCGCGCACGTCAATGAGGCTCCAATCTGTACGTAGTCGCCATGTCAGCTCCTCCATCCACGCGCCAAACCAGCAAACAGAGCGACGCACTCAAATCGACGAGCGCCGAGTACTGCCCCGTGATGAGATCATAAATAACCTGGTTGCCAGGAGAGAGCTTGCCCTTCGTCAGCGCTGGTCCAAACAGCGTCCCTGGCTGCAGTCCCCAAACTACGTTAGTCTAGATTCTGACGCCCACACTATCAACCGGCGGGGCGTACGTTCATGGCGACGAGGTCGATCTTGCGGTCGCGCGGAAGCTGGTCGACGAGCTGCCAGGCCGCCTCCTCGGCCAGCTTGAGGCTGAGGAAGTGTGGGTGTCGTTCGAGCGACGACGTCACGTTCCAACACGCGTCGTTGATGATCGAGTCGGGTGTGACCGAGTCGGCCATGGCAGCAATCGAGGACGTGAGCACCATGCGCTTGATGCGGGCACGCGCGCAGGCCTGCACGAAGTTGGTCATCATGGGGATGATGCAGTGCATGCGGCTGCCGACACTGTGCACGCCGGGCTCCTGCTGCTCCGACAGCGGATCGCGCACAGAGCACGACGACGGCGTGCCCGTATGGATGACGAAGTCGCAGCCCTGGACGGCCAGGTCGCAGGCCTCGGGCGTGAGCAGCGACGTCTCGACGACCGTGAAGTGCTGCGCGGCGTTCGGCAGTTGCAACAGACCGGAAATGTCGTCCTTGCGGTTCTGCACCGTGCCGCGCACGCGGTAGCCGCGCGCCAGCAGCTCGCTCACGATCCACGAGGCCAGAAAGCCGTCCACGCCTGTCACGCAAATCGGCTTGACGCTCAGGTTCGACGCGAGCTGCACCATCTTCTTGCGGAACTTGAGCGTCTTCCACACGCTCGGATACATGCACTGCCGGTCCACCGGCCGCTTCAGCTTGAAGATGCCGGCCGCCAGCGCGCGCCGCGCCGGCCGCGCCACCTCACGCACCCGTCTTTGCGCCTTGGGAGCCGGGGGCATCGACATGGCCAGCGGCCGCGGAGGCGATGCCGCCTCTGCGCTCGGGACTACCGCGCTCGCCGCCATGTAGTTCATTGACGCGAGCGTGTTGCCGTTGCCGCGTTTCTCGCGCCGCGACGAGCCGCCTCCGCCCGCCGCCGAGCCCTTGCCGCCCGCGCGCGGCCCCTTCTTGCGGCGCTGGGGTGGCGCCTGCGCCGCGCCGTCGTCCTCGTACTGCGCGCCGCCAAACAGCATTTTCCCGAAATGCGCGCGCGCTTCTTGCTCTGCCTGGCTCGGCTCGACGCAACCCTGCCCTTCCTCTGCGGGAGAGAGCGCGCGCCGACCGGCTGACGCTCCTCCTCGTCGACGGACCGACCGACCGCCCGACCGCCCGCGCCGCTCGACTGACCGGCCGCCTGCCTTCCTGCCCGCCTGCCGAGTCGCCGCGCGTGAACCGGCGCCGCCTGCTTGGTGCGCGCCGCGGTTGCTGTTGTGTAGTGCCGGAGGGGGCGGGCGGGCCGGCCGAGGTGCTAGCCCCGCGTTTTCTTCCTCGCTTTTCTTGGTCCTCTCCCGCCGCCTTCACTCTACAAAGGAGTGATGGTAATGAAGTAGCGACACGAAAAAATCTTGGTCCTCGCGCTACTTTAGCGAAACTTTTGCCGTGACAGCCAGCCGCCAGCGCGACTTTGTGTGCAAGAGACAGGACGAACCAAAGTTGAAGTGAGTTTCGCATCTTTGCCGAGCGAGCGCCAACCCACCCACCCAGCCAGCCACCAGGCCAATGCTTCGATAAAGTTGGCGCTCGCACACTGCTGAACTCGAAAGTAGCCCGATTTCAACCTCGTAAAAGTTGACGCGATCTTCCTTCTCTTGAGCGACTGAGCGACCAAGCGACCAAGCGACCAAGCGACCGAGCGACCAAGCGACCAAGCGACCAAGCGACCAAGCGACCGAGCGACCAAGCGACCGAGCGACGAGGGCGGAAGAGCGCTTGGGATGATCCGAAACGGCCGACAAAGCAGAAGCTCGTAGCGACGCCCATGGATATGCCAGCAGTAGCAACAACAACAACAACAACAACAACGATAGCAACCCCACTTTCCAGCCCTGGACTGTGTCGCACACCACGACGCATGCCGAATGTGGTGGCAGAGACGACCAGAACAAGCACGCCCGAGCACACACGAAGCTTCTATTTCCTGCGTAAGTATCAATGGCTACACTCCCACCAGCACTTCATAAAGGGTGCAAGGAATCGAATGCACGCCACTGAACAGATACTTGACCGAGACGGACTGGTGTTCGTCGACGAGAAGAGACTCAGAGCCTGTGAGCCTAAGTGCCGGAGCTAGGTGCACGCGAGGACGCCAATCGTGCGAGCTCCGTGATGACGACAATGGTGTGATTTCTGACGGTGGGGAAGGGAGAGAGCGAGCGAGAACGACGGTGGTGGAACACAAGACCGTGGATAAGGAGATACGTATGGACTCGCTGCAGACACGCGCCGCGCGTACAGACCCTGAACTTGTTGAGCACGATCATCGTGGATCTGGATGACGGAGCGGTGAAGGCGGAAGCCGCGCAGGAACTGCGGACTGCGTCTGGAGGAAAGCAGCTGCTGCCCGCTTGCAAGCTCCTTGTATGCCATGTCTGGGTGGATGTACGCCCGTCCTCCTACTGCCTCCCGCCCTCTCAAAGCGATGCGCGCATAAAACCCTGAGAGCCACCGCCTCACCTCGGTCGGCACCTCTGCCATCCATCTCGATGTAGCCATTCCACGCCAGCAAGTGCTTCAACCTGTATCATTTTAGACGGGGTATCAGATATCACCATGACGTCCGTTTCACTGCGGCGCTGGCGGTTGCGCTCCATCGCTGTGGGTTTCACCTCCGACACCTTTGGCGCCGCGTGAATAGGCGTCGCCGCTGCGCGCGGCACTTGCCAACGTCCCCGCGCTTCGTCTTCCTACCTGCCTGCTAGTCCGCGTACCTGCCTACCCACCTGTCAACCTGGTCTCTTGGCGATCCGAGCCGCGATGGTCGAGTCCGAGGCCGTGGAGCGCGTTGCGGCGGCCGAGGAGAGCGTCGAGTACGCGCTGGCGTTCTACTTCGCCATGTTCATGTTGTTGCTCATGCTCGCGATCTTGTTGAGCAACCACGTGACGCACAAGCTGCACCTGCACTGGCTGCCCGAGGCGGCGGCCACGATCGGCGTCGGCATGGCTGCCAGCCTCCTGTGCCTGCTGCAGTCCGACTCGCTGTCGTCCTCGCTCATGGACTTCGATCCAAACGTGTTCTTCGTCGGGCTGCTGCCGCCCATCATCTTCAACTCGGGCTACACCATGAAGCGGCGCTACTTCTTCGAGAACATCACGCCCATCCTGACCTTCTCCATCTTCGGCACCATGATCATGAGCATCGTCACGGGCGTGCTCGTCTACGCCGTGGGACAGCTCGGCTGGATCACACAGTTCTCGCTCGCGGAGAGCCTCACGTTCGGCTCGCTCATCTCGGCCACGGACACGGTCTCGATCCTCGCCGTCTTCCAGGAGCTCCACGTCGACCCGACGCTCTTCTACCTTGTCTTCGGCGAGAGCTCGCTCAACGACGCGGTCGCCATCTCGCTCTTCACCACCTTCTCCAAGTTCATCGGCTACTCGTACGCCTTCAAACCCATGCTCTTCGCCATCTTCGAGTTCCTGCTCGACTTTGTCGGCTCGACGCTGCTCGGCATCGCCTTCGGCGCCATCCCCGCGCTCATTTTCAAGCACTCCAACCTGCGCTCGTGCCTGCTGCACGAAGTCGGCGTCTACGTCATGTTCGCCTACCTTCCATTTGTCGTTGCGCAGATCCTCCACATGTCCGGCGTCGTCGCCATCATCTTCGCCGGCATCGCCATGAAGCACTACGCCGCCCCGAACCTGTCGCCCGAGGCACAGGAGATGTACGCTCTCCCGTCGGCTCTAGCGCCGCTCACAACGCAATACTCGCTCGCTCGCTCACTTACTTACTCACGCCGGTGGCGTATTCGTCGACGTTCAGCTGCTCCCGCGTGTTCAACACGGTCGCGCACATGACGGAGACCTCCGTGTTCCTCAGTGCGTCCGCCGCCTTAGACTCTCGGCCGTGACCGGCGCCTAACCCGCCCACCTCGCTCTGGTGCCCGCAGACCTCGGGCTCTCCGTGTTCGCGCTGATCGAGTACTATCAGTTCTGGTTCATCTTCTGGACGGCCGTATTCTGCCTCGTGGGCCGCGCGTTCCACGTGTACCCGCTGAGCTTCCTGCTCAACCAGCGGCCGGGTGCGACGCCTATCAGCCGCAACCAGCAGCACATGATCTGGTACAGCGGCCTGCGCGGCGCCGTCGCCTTCGCGCTCTCCAAGTCCTTCCCGGGCGAGAAGCAGAACGAGGTCACTGCCTGCTCCATGGTCATCGTGCTCGCCTCCATCTTCGTCATGGGCGGCGGCACCGTCGGCATGCTCAACCGGCTCGGCATCCCGCGGCTCACCGTGCGTGCCTGACCATGGTTCTTGGCCATACCACTCCGCTTGGTCTAACCCTACGCAAACGCCGAATGGCGGATGATGGCGCGTCGTGACGGTCTGTAGGCCGAGGAGGAGCTCGCGCTGGACCGCATGGTCAAACCCCACAAGCACATGCGCGCGCTGCAGTTCGACAACAAGTACATGATCCCGCTGCTGACCAACCTGAGCCATTCCGAGACGGCGGCCGGCAGCCCCACTGGTCACAAGAGCTTCAGCATGGCCGAGGGCGGGGTCGCGGACGCGGACGCGGACGACGCCGGCGACGAGGTTATCGAGGTCGTGCGACGCGACGGCGGCCACTAGCGACGCGCGCGATAGAGAGCAAACCGCGGACGGCTCCATGGCGCGCATGCGGCCACCCGCTCGGTCCGCTCCATCGTTGGCTTGGTCGGCGCAGAGAGCTGAATCAGTCGTCTCGAGCTGCTCCCGCGGATCGCGACGGGCATGAAGTGTTCGGATCGAGCACAGTAGCTGAGATAACGCGATAGGCAGCCAACTTTCATTCACGCCTCACGCAGACCTGTTGACACAGCGAAGTGGTCCGTACGGACCGCAGCATCATCCCGCCTGATTGTAAAGCACCACTGCGCAGCTGACGCGTTCACATACGATCGATCCAACCCTGATGAACCACTGAAACAGCGGCGGCACCACACTTCAAGGCGGCCGCAAAGGGGGTAATAGTACGTGGCTTGCTGCCGATTCGCGAGGCCATCGGGATCTCGAAACCGGAGGTGGTTGGAGTCTTGCAGACGCCAAAGTAAGAGCAGCTGACTGAGTTCGCGAGCTCCGGCGCCAGACTCCGACCGAGGAGGGTACCGGCTGAGCTGTGGTGGCAAAACACAGTTGAAGTCGCCTCTTAGCAGCACCGTCACGTTGCTGGGAGAGCGAAGCGTGCACAGGAAGTTGTAGAAACGACGCGTTCGGCGTCGTCAGATGAAGCGTACACCGCCACGAGTAGAACCCGTCGACCGAGCATGTAGGCGGTACCAGGCACAACGTGCGATGACCGGCCGCCGAAAAACCACCATCATTTGCACTGACGCTCCACGCTTCAGGGTGTCATGGTCGAATTTGGTGCACCGTAGGGTCAAGCGAGGATGGCCACACCGGCACCGAGGTCATCGCCAAATCCTTGGATGTGTGGGAAGGCGACAAGCCGGAAGGCTACGAAGCGGAGGTGAGTCTCCGCCGTAAATACTGTGCCGAGACTGCCACCAGCAGCCCGCGAAGGGACGAAAAGACGCGAGCTCGAGCCGACTCGCGTCAACCCACAGACGATTAGCGACGTTACGTGTACATGACTGTGCGGAGCATGCGCAAGCTGACGAAGCCGCTGTTGCTGCTGGACGAGGCGGCGCTGCTTCTCTCTGGTTGCTTGGAGAGCGTCGTGCTCGCCCAGCAGCCTCCGGCGCGCTTGATGGACGGCGTACGGTCTGGCAGCGATAGTGAGCGCCAGCCCCTCGCCGCTCATTGCCGCCAACACGAGCGTACGGGGCTGGCGCAGGCGTTCGCGTTCTATAGTCAGGAGCGCCTTGGTTGGTCTGCCGCGCGACCTCGCGGCGCTCAAGATCTGTGCTTCGTGCCATGAGGTCTTGTGCATCGAGAAATCAAGGAATAGTCTCAGAGCAGCCTCGGTAACCCTGTGGAACTTTCTGTACCCCACCGCAGCTTCACTAACCCTACGAACTCTACTGACCCCATAAACCCTATAAACTCGAGTATCCCTATCAACTCTACAATCCGTTCATCCGTACAATCCGTACAATCCCTACCAAACTCAAGCATCCTAGTGTAACCCCACGTACCCAAGTGCAACCCATTCGCTATACACCAATAAACACTCACTAAATGTCCAATGTCGAGCCAAGTCTTGCCAAGTCTTTTATGCTGCTATTGGTTACAGATTCGGAATGTTATCCGGAGCCAAAACCCCGACCTAACCGTCGAAAGTTCGCGTCATTGATTGGGTATAATTTGCAAAAAGCATCATGCCTCTCTGAATTCACCGAATATGTCGAAGTATTTATCCCACTTGGCTCCACGCACAAAATGCAGGAGAATGGCCTTCGTCTGCGCTGGTTGTGACGTAGCACCAGTTGTTGTGTCGAACTGTCACCGACCGATACGAACCATTTGGGCTTTTTTTGGTATTCGCCGATACCTCTTGGCGGAACAAGAAGCCGGAGCGTGTGCGTTCGTGCGTACTGTCGGGCGAGAAAGCCAGTCGCAAATGCCCACGAAGTCGGAGTTTGTATACCGCATCCCTACATACTCACACACAGCCAGCAGCTCTCCGCTGCCCGCTCTGCCACAACCGGCAGACACACTCACCGTCCGCTGGACCCGTGCGTCCCGCCCGTCCCACCCGCAGAGTCGCTAGCGTCCGGTCCGGCCCAGGTCGACGTGCCTCAATCCGCCGTTTGCCGCCCCGTCCTGTCCGGCGAGCCCGGTCCCCACCGAGTGCGTCCCGAGCGATGGCCAGCCGCGAGCAGCACGGGAGTCCGCGGCCCCCGCCGGGCCAGCGCGCGGACGAGCCCTCTGTGCCGCTCTACAAGCTCGACCCGATCCACCAGCCGCGCGGGTCGACCGTGCTCATGGCAGGTCCGCAGCGGCCCCCGCGGTCCATGGGAATGGCGCCGTTGGGGATGGCGGGACCGCGGGGCCGGCGCGCGTCGTCCCAGGACGAGATCCGCGCGCTGCTGCAGCGCACGACCGCGGCGCTGGACCGCATCGTGCGCATTCGCGAGTCCATGGAGCCCTTCGTGGACTTCACACAGTTCGAGAAGCCGCCCGCGAGCGGGTCCGTGGGCCGGCGCCGGCCCGCGGCAGGCCCGCGGGTGCGAGGTGCCTCGTCGGGATCGGACCACCCGTCCGAGCCCGACGCAGCGGTTGGGCCTGGCGGCGCGTCGGCGTCGGCGCGCACGACGCCGGCATCGAGCTACGGCTCGACTGCGTCCTCGTCGTCGCTCTCGTCGGACGACCCGCTGGCTGGGGACGCGGACCCGGCGTCGTCCGTGCGGTCCATGGCGAGCCTGCCAGCGCTGCTGCACCAGTCGTCGTCGCTCGCAGACAGCGACGCTCCCGAGGCGCGGTCCACGACCAGCACGGTCCGCACGCTATCCAAGCACGACGAGGGAGACGCGGACCATGACGGCGGACCCACTGGTCGCTCGAGCTCTCGGTCGTCCCCTCCCAGTCCCGCGACGGCCCCAACGACCGAGGAGGAGGAGGAGGAGGAGGACGACGACGACGAGGAGGCCGAGGACGACGACGTGCCACCGCTCAAGGAGGCGCGGCTGGAGCGGCTCAAGCACGTGGACGTGTCGTTCGTGGAGGGGCTGCCGCGCGAGTTCTTTCTGGCGCTCGCGCGCTTCCTCTTCTCGGTCGTGGAGACCAAGACGCGGCACTCGCGCTTCAACTTCTACAAGGACGCGTTCACGGGCGCGGACGCCGTGCGCGAGATGGTGCTCAACGGGTTCTGCGAGGACCCGGCGGCGGCGCTGCGGCTCGGCAACGTGCTCGTGCGGCTGCAGCTCGTGGAGCACGTGTCGCGCACGGACGACCAGCTGCACAACGGCAAGGACAGCTTCTACCGCTTCACGCGGCAGGTCGAGGCGCAGGCCGCCGCGGCGGGAGACGCCTCGCTCGAGTTCGCGCGCGACGCGGCCGCGCGCAGCCGGCGCGCGTCCTCGGCCGCGGCCGCGCGCGAGTCGGTGCTGGCCTCGAGGGAGGCCGCGGCCGTGGGCGAGCTCGTCGAGTACGACTTTGCGCAGGCGTCGGACGAGGTGCACGCGCTCGTGACGGACGAGGCGCTCCAGGTGCTCGCGCGCGTCCTGCTCAAGGTCTTCGAGCGCAAGAACAAGCTGCTCTTCTACAAGGGCTTTGTCGGCTGCTTCCTCGGCGCCGAGGCCGTCAACGTGCTGCGCGAGCTGCGCATCGCCACGTCGCTCATCGACGCCGTGCTCATCGGCCAGGCGCTGCTGGACGAGAAGCTCATCGAGCCGATCGCCAGCGCCGCCGCCGGCTGCTTCCAGGACAAGTACGTCTTCTACCGACTCACGACGGCCGCGGCCGCCAACCTCCCGGCCTCGCCGCTCGACCTGCCGCCGCGTCCGGCCTCGCGCTCGTCCGCCTCGCCCTCGCTCTCGGTGTCGTCGCAGGCCTGAGACGAAAAGCGGGAGGTGGAGACGGCAGTGGTGTCTGTGTGAGTGCTGTGGATGTAGGAGGCCAAGCTTTTTTATTCAGCGAGATGGACAAGGAGCGGGGCAGGCAGGCTGTCGGTCCGGCAGCCGGACCATCGACGCGGCGGCGAGGACCGCCGCGTGGACGCGTTTTGACTTTGGAATTGTATGCTGTGGTGAACATATCGTTGAAACGCCGCACAGTCTAGCACATACACGTCTACAACCGCGCGGCCGCGGGCTCGGGCGGCGGCGCGACACAGAGATCAGAGCGAGCGCGTCGCGCTCGGTGTCGGCGGCGAAGCTCGGCGGTTGGGCAGCCAGTTGGGCAGCTGATCGGTCCGGCCGAGGCGATCGCGAGCGCGCTGGCTGGTCCGTCGCGGCGGTGAAGGCCGTCGACGGGCTGGAGCGCGAGGGTGGACGCGCGGAGGGGTAGTCGAGGCAAGCAGGTGCTTCCACAGCCGTGGTGCCATCAAATATGGATGTCGCTTGGCATGATGGAGGGCTTGAGGATCTCCTCGACGAGGAAGTCGAGCGGGAACTCGACCAGGTGGCCGCGGATCTCCGAGAGCTGGCCACGCGCGCGGGACTCGCCCTCTCTCGGCACGGTCGCGGCCGTCTGCACGTGGCTGATCTGGCAGTCGGCGTTCTCATTCGTGAGCTCCGTTTCGACCTCGGCGCGGCTGCTGCGCACCGAGCGCACGCTGCCGCGGCCGGCCTCGAGCAGCACGTCGTCGCCGCCGTAGTAGCTGCGACCCTCCTCGTCCTTGTCGAAATACTCGGCGTTAAACATGGATCGCCGACCGAAGTCCAGCACGTCCTTGCTCGAGTACCAGCGCTTCATCGACATGCTCAGGCTCTTGCCGCCGCCGTCCACGCTGCTGCGCCGGCTGTCGCTCGAGTCCCAGAACGCGTGCTGGTTCAGGCTGCCCGGTCCACCACCGTGCCGATGGTGCTCGTGCGAGTAGCTGTCCCGCGCGCTAGCCACGCGACCACGACCAACGTACGCAGACGACGAGCGTCCGCGGTGAGAATGGAACGTCGGACTCTGCGGCCCACGAAAGCTTGAGACCGCTGGAGAGCTCGGGTACGACGGTGTGTCCGTCATCATCACCACGCTCGACGACGGCATCGACGACGGGAAGGCCACCGACGCCTGATCAAGAGGGTTGTCGACGCTGCTCGTCATGTTGAGCGACATTGAGTTGGCACGGCTGAAGTCGCCCTGCTGCAACCGGCGCCAGAGCGAGTGCCAGCGGCCGTGCTCGTCATCATCGTTCATCTCGCTGATCGAGCTCTCGCGACTGAGCATCTCGCGGTTCATGAGCGCAAGCGCGGGCATCGTGCCCTTCTTGACCCAGCGCCGGCGTCGCACTTGTGCCATGAGTCGGTCCGCTACGAGATACTGCAGCTTCTCGCGCTTGCGGTAGTCTGTCTTCATGGTGCGAATCTCTTGGAAGATAGAGAAGTTACGCGCGTAGAGCCAGCCATCATGGTCCATCGAGAAGAGATGCTTCTTGCGCTTGTCCTTGAAGTTATCGACCACAAAGTCGTCCAGGTTGACGCGGTCCTCGGCAATCGGCACGCCATTCACGTCTGTCCACGGCGCGTAGTCACCGTCCTTGAGGTTCTCCTTGTCCCACACGTGTCGCCTGCGACCAGGCACCTTGAGCAGCTTGATGCGCTGGTTTTCATAGATCTGGGTCACGTCGATGCTCTGGAAGCTCGTGAACGCGCGCATCTTGTTGGACGGCGCACAGTCGAATACGGCCTCGAAGATCTTCGTGTTGTTCTGCGACACGCTACGAATTCGCTGCCACGTGCGCTCGCTTGTCGGGTCCGTGACGGACGCATCGTCGTCCGACAGGCCCAGGTGCTCGCGGAAGAGCTGCATGCGCAGCGAGCCAGCCGTCACACCGCGCTTGTACGGCCGTTCGTTCATGTGTCCGTCCTCGAACTGCATGTCCTGAATCACGAGCGCGATCTCCGAGTCGCGGTCGCCCATCATGCTGCGGTCGTTGATGTTAGCGCTGCCGAGGATAACCTGCTGGTCGTCTACGATCAGCAGCTTGCTGTGGATGTAGATCTGCTCTGTCGACACGCAGCCGTTCGGCATGATGCCGTACTTGCGCAGCCCAAAGAACGACACGTACTTCTCCGGTTCATCTGTCACGCCCTTGAGCGCCGAGAAGAGGCTGTATCGCCCGCGGCAAATGGTCGCGAACTGCCAGTGCATGACGGCGTGCAGGTTCGTCAACTCCTGGCTTCGGATGTTACCTTCGAACGCCGGCAACAGCGGCATGACCACGTACACGCGGAACACCTCGTTCCGCTGCACGGCCAGCTCGATGCGGTCCGCAAGCGCCTGCAGGATGCGGTTGCTCACGATGCCGTTGCCGTCCATGCCCGAGATGAAGAACTGGTTCTCGATGTACAAAAAGTGCTTTGCGCGTGTGATCAGGTCGATGTACGCGTTCTGGACGCTCGCCTCCGTCGGCACGCCGGCCGACCACATCGACACTGACCGCACCACCTGAATGTTGCAAATCTTGGCGTTCGGGTGGAAGACCTGCAGGATCGACTCGCCTCGCTGTGCGCGCAGCACCTCCGACTCATCCAGTTGGTTCTCCGCCGCCTCTGGCAACCGCAACGGTTCCAGCGCCATGCATGGACCGCCGCTAATCCAGTCCATCCGCGCCAGTGGGTACGTCGGCGCAGATTGCACCACGGTGAACGGCTCCATCGAGTCGATTGAATGCCCACGCGCTAGGGAGACCGATTTGGACTCGTTTTGCGCGTCCGGCGTATCCGAGGACGGGTATCGCAGCGTCCAGCCGTTGAAATCCATGGGCACGAGGCACTTGGGCAGCAGCTTGAACCGGCGCGTGCGCAGACAAATGCACCAGCCCGTGCGCAGCTGGTAATCGTTCTTGGAGCAGACAAAGTTCCAGCGCTGGATGAAGTGATACGCAACGTCCTGCACCGCTGGCCCAGAGATGCTGCAGTGCACATCGTGCCACGGCATGCGCGGCTGCGAAGTTCGGTCAATCAGGTCCTCGTACGGCTGGTTGACGCGAACAAAGTCCTTGATGATCGGGTTCGAGTAGTCCTTCCCGCGCCAGACCTGCTTGGCGCCGTTACCCCCACCTGGATCACTGATCGGGTGTCCGTGGTGATCATACCGACCAAAGCACAGGTCGAGTCCGCCGACAAACGCGAGCGACTGGTCAATGCACACGATCTTCTCGTGGTGCGACCAGAATCCAAGGCTCTGGATCTGGAAGATCGGGTCGCGCAGCACTCGGATGTTCGGGTGGATCATCAGCGTGCGCTTCGAATACGCGCTGTTGAGCGTCAGCGCGATCTTGACCTCTCGGTAGATCAGCACGTAGATCTTCACACCCTGTTGTGCCTTCTTCAGCAGCAGCGACCGCAGCTGTGTCTCATTCTTGTCATCGGTACTCTCCGTCTCGTCGGGATGAGGCAGCTTCCGCCCAGGACGCAACAGGAAGAGATCCGGACAGACCCACCACCCAGCGATGAGGATTTCGTACTTGGCGTTTGAGATCGCGTGGTACATGGCTTCATACGTGTCTTCGCCGTCCACGTGCCAGCTCACGGCACATGGAGGTGTCGGCGGAGTCGTGAACGAATCCTCCGACTGTGTGCTCGAGTCCTCGCGCGACTTCTTGAACCCCATCCGCGCCGCTCCCTCAGACGCGAGCTTCACTGCCGAGTCCACCACCTGCTGCAGCCTGCCCTTTGACTCGTCAGTTGACGACGACGAGTTCTCCAACTTCGCAACAGCTGGATCTGGACCCTGCTCGACAACAGTGCTCACGTGAGGAGCGGCGAACGAGTTGTATCGGTATTCCGTTTCCTGTCGCTTGAGCTTCTGCAGTCGGCGCACGCAGCGATACCAATGGTCGCGACGGACATGAGGGTGCCACAAACCAAAGTACGTGACCAGGTAGTTGGCGCCAAGACCAGCAGCGGGCGCGATGATCCCACCGGCGAACAGGAGCAAGACGTAGTAGATGAAGGTCTTGTACGTCACCGGCGAGATCTTGACAGGGATCGCACACAAATAGTCGATTGGTGTGAACTGCACCAGCGTTTCACCGTCAACGCCTGTCAGCGTCAAGTTGCCCACGGTGGGCACGTTGATGACGGTTCCCGACGGGTAGAACAAGTCGGACTCCCGGTCAATTTGTTTGATGACACTCACGGAGGTGCCCGGCGTCTGCACACTTGTGATCACGCCCAAACTGTAGCCCGAGTCGTCGCTCTGCCAGAAGAAATCCAAGTTTGACGATGAGATCGATGCGTTCCCCGTCGTATCCGCAAGCTTCGAAATGACGACACCATTCGTCTCACTCTCAACGTGGAGCGTCACGCCATCATTCGGCACAGTGAAGTAGTATCCGCAGTACTTGATGTCGGACGACTCCGACCAGTTCGACATGCTTGGTACGTCCTCCATGGGGATGCCATCTCCAGCAGGGAATTTCATCGTCTCGAAGTCATACACGGACGACGAGAGCTCCATCAAGCAGTAGCACACAATGACGAGGCAGATCAGACCTGTCAGCCGTGTGTAGTAGTGCCCCGTGTCGATCTCAACGTTGCCTGCATGGCTGCCAACAATGAAGCCGCTCGGCATCCACGAGACTCCCTGCCGGTAGCTCCCCTTGCGTGCTGTGAATGTCTTGTCAAACAGAAATACCTCGCTTGGCTCTCGGTCCGAACGATTCCGGTACGCAGCGAAGCAAGATGGCTTCAGCACGACCCATCGACGAATGACTCCGAGTCGGTGGTGGAAGAACCGGTAGACAAACACGATGAAGAAGACCAAGGCCGCGAGGCTGAAGAGACCGAGGAACACTCCTGCAGTGTTGAGGTGTGTCGACACGGACGGCGAGCCGCTCGAACTCGAAACGAGCGTTTTCTGAGGGGAGAAGAACGTCGGGAGACTCGTGATCATCACGAGCGCGATCGGGAAGATGAAGCCCACGATCGAGGACACGAATGCAAGACGCATCCACGCGCGGTACAGATGCCGGTACATCGTCTCGATCGTGCGGTTGAAGCACGTGTACAGCGGCAGCTGGAACGGTCCGTTGATGCGCATGTGGACGTAGCCCTCTTTGAGCGACGGCCCGAAGCGCAGCATGGCGCGCGACGGACTGACCTCGAGGAACGCGAGCAGCGGCTCCGAGTTGCGTAGCTCGCGGTCTTTGAGCAGTGACCGGATGTAGTCCTGCACGACGTACATGTCGCCGGCGCGCTTCTCCGCGCGCTTCTCGCGCCAGATCGTCCACGGTAGCGACACGCCACGCAGGCGCTTGCCACGCTGGAAGAGCTGGTAGCACCACAGGTTCATGTGCAGGCGCAGGAGCTGTTTCTGGCCGAAGTAGATCTCCCAGTCCGTCGTGCCCCAGCGCACGTGCCCGATGAAGATGCAGCACGGAATGACGCCCGAGTGTGACACGGTCGCGCGGCTGACGTGGAACTCGATCGAGTGCTCCATGACTTCTTCCTCCTCCTCGAACAGGTCCGCGTCGTCGTCGTTCATGATAGTCATCTCGCCGTCGCCGTCATTCGGGTCGCCCAGAATGTCACTGTCGGCGCATTCCTCGTCAAAGAACGGCTCGCTCTCGTGCCCGAGGCCGTTGAGCACAAAGTTGTGCTGCCGCGGCTGGTACAGCCCGTCCCCAGCGGGGTTCGCGTCGGGCGAGCCGGCCGCCGCGGCGTACGTGACGGTGCGCGGCTGGCTGTACGAGCTCGAGGCGCCCGATTGCTCGCTCCTGTCCTCGCCTACCAGTGCCTCGGGCATCCCATGAACGGCCCCGCCGGCGTCCGTCGCGCTCCTCCGCGGCGCTCCTCCCGGTGGCTGGAGCGCTGTCGGCGCGTCCTCGCCTCTCCGCGCTCTCGCGTCCAGCGCAGGCCGCCGCGGCTCTGAGTGCGGGCCACCGATTCCCTCGCGCAGGTCGGTCGATGCCGCTGTCTGAGCGTCGTCGGCTCCCGCGCGCGCGCCTTGCTTGCCCCGAGGAGTCTGTCGCGCGCTGCCCGCGGCTGGTGCAAGTCTCGACGGCCGGACGGATTCGTATGTAGGTTCCGCGCTTTCTCGGCGGGGCGACTGGCGGTTTGTATGCCGAGGAAACCTACCTACCGCTCACGGCGTCGACGCCCACCAAAGAGTTCAGTCGTGTCGAGGGGAGAGGAAGGCGTGCGATTGGACAAAACGCACCGCTCCGAGTTTTGACCAATCGAGAGACTTCAAAGGTTCAAGAAGTGGTCGAGGGGAAAAAAAGGTAGAGGAGGGAGCAAAGCATACTCTCGCCAAGTCATCGCTGTCCCCAACGAAAATCTGGCACGGACGTAACCCGGGCGTGATGACGCCCAATGGACGCGAGCTGGAAGGTGGACCGTCCGAGGCGGCGGTCGAAGCCACGCGATGAGCTGGAGGCGACGCGCCGCTCCGCTCCTGCATGAGTCCTTGCAGCCGCCGCCGCCGCCGCTGCGGGCACTGCTTGGCGTGCGCGCAGTTCGTCGGAGTCAAGACGAGCGGAGCAATGCAACGCGGCGGGCGGCCAGCCGGCCCTATCTTTGGATGCCCGTGTGCCGTTGATGCGGGAAACAAACGTTTGTTTGTAATACTCGACGTCGGTAAGGATCTGATCTGACTTGACTACTGTATGGCTGCTCGGAAACGTAATCCTCGAGGGCACGATCCAACCGAGGACGCTGAAGCGTCGGGCGGTCGCCCGTTGCGGTCGCCCGTTGCGGTCGCCCGTTGCGTGGGCGAGTCACCCGCGCGGCATGGAGGCGGGCCTTGAGGCACACTACGCGCTGCTACGCGAGGTCTCTGCGCGCGACCATGCGATCCAATCGCGGCTGCGCGCGAGTCTGCCGCTGCTGTGGACGGAGAGCGCGCTGGTGATGAACGGCGCGGCGAGGAGCGGCCGCGGTCACGCCACGAGTCGTCTGCGGCGCGCGGTCGGACAAAGCGCGAGGCAAGGAGCAGGCATTGCCGTCGGGAGCGCCAGCGAAGTCGAGCGGCTGCTGCAGGAGTGGCGGAGCACCGGGAGACACCGTAGGATGGAGTGGGAGGTCTCCAGGCGCATCGCGCGCGTGGATCGAGAGTTGCAGACGAAGCCAAGGGGCCGGCGCTATTGGCACAAGGCGCACCCGGGTGAGCCCGTGGCAGCTTCCAAGCACTCAATGCAGCGCGATGCGCGCGCGAGGCGGACATCGAGCGCTGTGCAGACTGAGTCAGCGCTGCTACGGTCGCGCCACGTGCCTCAAGCGAAGCCTAGCGACGCAAAACGCTGGGAAAAGACTCGCGACGGCCACTACATGACGCCAACCGAGTCGTGGAAGTCAAATACTCTGGGTCTGGAGTCAATTGAGCTGGCGAAGGATAAGCGTGACCCAGGGAAGCCACGCCAGTGCCGCGCTAGTAATGACAGCAAGAAGGACACTGGTGATATCGCTCGGACGGCAGTGAAGCAGCCGGCACCTCCTCCACCCGGTGGTCACAGCAGTATGACACAGACGATGATCGAGCCGCCAGAATCGAGAAGCGACGACACCTTCATCCCCTTGGCATCTATACCATTGGCTGATGATAGTGCCACCGCGGCTACCTGTGCTGTGCAGCCTTTTTCCGAAGAGAAACCGAGTGCGGCAGCAGCCAGTCCCGGTATCAGCGATACTCCAACCAGCGAAGTATCTCCTCGACTGCGGAGGGAGAAGACCAGTATCAGCCAAACCGACGGAGATATGCACGCATATCCATCGTCCATTGGACGCCAAGTGCTGTCTGACTACCGCACGATGCCGACGGTGGCTTCGTTTGGACCTGGACCTGCGATCTCTGGCCATGGTCGTGGACGATCGACTGTCAATCTAAACGGGGACATTCTTCGCCGTCTATTCAACGACCTGGACTCGGACCACGACGGTCGCATCAACCGCATTGAGACATGCCTCGCCCTCCATCGGCTTCGGATTGCCGTGCCTGCCGCCAGAATCGCGTCTTTCTTCCGCAATGTGTATACGTCCGATGGAGACGGCAAGACATCCCACCGTCCGCTTCACGAAGTCATCAGCTACAAACAATTCGTGGCGTTTGTTACGGCGGCTTTTGACAAGCAGGAGCAAGCGACAGAAGCTGTTTCGGCAGCAAGAAGAGCAGCAGTCGAGCGACTGGACAGTGCCAGGCGGAAGGAGAAGGCAGGAGCGACCGAGTCCAAGTCGATGTTTCCTTCCACCGCGGTGCCGATGCTTCAAAAGCGATCAGACAAAAGATTACAGGAAAATTCAAGCGCTTCCAATCGTTATGGAGCTGTTCCGCTGCGAGAAACACTGCGGTACCAAGTCGAGGACGTGGAACCGGCGGTGACAAACTCCGTCGAGCTGACGGACCGAATTGTGAGCGAGATGCCTGACTTTCTTGTCAGTCGAATGCTAGCCGATGCAGCACGTCAAACCCAAGAAGCTGCCGCAGGAACAGGGCGAAGTGACGCCAAGGAGTTGGTGCGTAAGAGCCTTGAGGGACTGCCGCGAGGTGCAGAAAATAGCAAGGTGCAGGTCCTCTCGGATGCGGTCGAAGTGCGGCGCAACTGGACTGATCGATTGTATTTTGCTAGATGACGACGCAGATTGTGCAGGAACTGATTGAGGAGCATCTCCGTGCGAATTTGGGCCAAATCCTTGCCGAAGATCACAGCGAGGATCTCACTGGTCTGATGCGTGCGGTCGCATACTTCGAACGTCAGTCTCAAGCAAGCGTTAATGCGTCGGTGCTCCCGATTGAAGATGGAGATGCAGGTCGGAGCGTGAGTGATTGGCTTGGCATTGTGACAGAGGAGCAGGTCAGCGCGCTGATTCACGAAGTGTGGAGAGAGAGCGAAAGCGACAACACCGCAGAGATGCCGATCGATGTGGATACACATTCTAGCGACGAAGGCGTCTTGGCAACGCAAGATCCATCGGAACTGGGCACCCATGCTCTCGAAACGAACCTTGAGGCTATGGAGACAGTTTGTAAGGAGGATGTTCAAGCGGGGAGTGCCCAGGACGTCCAAGGTTCAAAGACGATCGAGCCTAGACTTGATCCCCAACCCAACTGTACATTGTCGGCGAGAACGCACCTCGGTGGGCTCGTGTTGGCACTATTACCTGAGACGCAAGAGCAGGAACCAACGATGGTAGACGCATTGCGTCTACTTCGACGAAAGCGCTTGGAGCAACAGGCCCAGCGGCAGCGTCGCCGATTGCGGACTCGATCGACAGTGGAAGTTGATGCGAGTGAGTCGCGCGACTTCGTCGATCCAAAGAAGCGAGGCGAAGTCGCGCCGCCCTTGATAGCATCGCCATGCGGCAGCCGAGAAGCCAAGTCATCGCTCAGTTCGCTTGCTGACAGCACGCACAGCAACGACAAGTGCAGTCCTTGCAACATCTCAAGCGAAGTCTTCCACCAACGTATTGAGCCGGAGCCAATTGACGGCGAGTCGGATGGAGAGTCACGAGAGGAACAGCGACCGCGAACGTTCGACTTGCCATTGATCGGTAGTTGGGGCAGTGAGCGCGACCGAAGCAGCAGCAGCAGCAGCAGCAATAGTAGTAGTAGTGACGCCACGAACGGCGATGCGGCGTCCTCCTCGAGTTCCGAAACCTTCTGCGTCTCCAGTGCGATTGACAGACGAGTCCGTCGTATGAATCCCCGATTGCGCCAGGGCCAACGACCAAGCCGACGGCAGTGCAGGGCCGACGACGTTCTCTCCGAGGGAGAAGTGGATCCGAATGACCCAGGATACGCCAGCGAGGGTGAGATCACCGGTCGGCAGCGTGCAAAGCGCGTCAGCGCCATGAACTGCGCGAGCCGAAAGCGTGTCGAGCCCTGTGGCGGTTACCGAGGCAGCTCGGAAGGCCTCTACAGCTCGGCCGAGTCGGGAGAACTCCACTCTCGTGTTATCCGCAGCACCAGCTCGTCCCGCGAGTCCGGCGAGCTCCTAACGCTGAGGGCCTGACTAGCCTACCAGCATGAACACTCCTCGCCACCGACCGCCGCTCCTCACCAACCGCGCTGGTTTTACGTCAGCCGGCTATTGCTCATCCTTTGTTCCTCGCCGTGGCCCTCGTCGCCATCGCCGCCGCTGCTCGCGGTCTTCTCCTTTGCGTCCCCGTCCGGTTTCGATCCGTCGACTGCATTGCGCTCGCCGTCGCCGTCGCTGACGGCCGCATCCTCGGGTTCTTGGAGCGCGTGGATCTTGCCGTCGTTGAGAAACTCATCGATTTTAGCTACCGCCGACCGCCCGACACCACGGAGCTTGCGTGTCTGAGCTCCGGACGTGACGGGTTTAGCCAGGCTGCGGATCTCCTTGGCGACCCGCATGCGCGAGATACCCTTCTGCGTCTCTCCGCGCTTGAGCTCGAGGTCCCCGAGATCCACGAACTCGTCCGCGAGCTCCTTATTGGCAGGGTTCGTGGCCGGGTGGCGCTCCTTGATCACCTGCGTGCGCGGTTTGGCCTCTTCTTCGTCCCCCGGGGCGGAAATTGCACCGCGCGACTGGCTCTTGCGCGTCGGACTGACGTTGCGCACGGCGCTGGTCTTGGGCTTGCGCTTGGTAGCCGCCTGCTGCCGGCGGTGGCGTTTGTCGGCGTCGTCCTGGAGCCTCTGCTGCCAGCGCGGCTCGATCCCGAGCGCCTGCTGCATCTCTTCCAGCGCGTCGTCCACGCTCACCTTCCCGTCGACTTGGGAGTGGCGGAGCGCCTGGACGGCTCGCATCCGCGCGTCGATCGCGTCCTGGCACACGCAACAAGATGCACGAGCAATCACAGCTGAGACGCCTGGGCGGACACGGAGCGTCGAGCGGGAGGCGGGCGGCAGGCGGGGGAAACCACGCGCCTTGGGCAGCTCCACGTGCGCCGCCTCGCACTTGGCGACGAGCTCCGCGAGCACGCGTTGCGCCTGCCGGAGGTTCATCGCGGCCGATGACCAGTCGATCGATCGATCGATCGGGAGGCCTGGTCGCAGCGGTCGAGCGCGTCGAGTTGCGTTGTGCGCCAGTTGGGAGGCCGAGGACAGCGAGCCGATTGGGACGCAAGGGAAGGAATGGCATGGGACGGGTGCGCGCGCTCAACTGTCGCGTCTTGGAGAGCGGGTCCTACTACCACGTGTAGTAGTGTCGTGGTCGAGCCGTTAGCACCGAGTGCCCCCTGTCTGCCTGCCTCCTCCCCTCGACGGATCCCGCCGCCTACTGCTCGTCGGCGTACTCGCGCAGAGCGGCATCGAGCCCGTCAGCGAGGATCGCGTCGATCTTGGCGGCCGCAGACGGCCCCACGTGCTCGAGCGTCTGTGCCTGCGCGCCAGAGGTGATCACCTCGGCCGCGTCGCGCAGTTGCTTGGCCGCGCGCATGCGCGCCAGTCCGCGCTGCGAGTGCCCGTGGCGCATCTCGAACTCTCCGAGTGCCACGACCTTGTCCACGAGCGCCTGGTTCTCCTTGCGCACAGCGGGTGCCGCGCGCACCTGCTCCTGGATCGACACGGCCGTTTCCTTCTTGTTCTTCTTCGTCGACGCCGGCGTCGGCTTGGGCTCCTGCGCCACCGCCTTGGCGCGCTTGGCCTTGGGACTCGCAGCCGCGACCTCTTCAACCGCCTTGACCGCCTTGGCGCGTTTTTTGGGCCTTCCCACTCTCGCCGAGACGCCCAGGTCGCTCGACAGACTCGCCAGTGCCTCCTCCACCTGTTGTCGTTTCTGCACCGATCAAATCGCAGGCGGTAGTGAGGACTGGAGCCGTGCGCTCCGCCACCGCCGCAAGTAGAGCGCCACACGCACCACGTCGCGCTTCTGGACAGCCTTGATCGCCGCCAGCGCCACTTCCAGCGCGCTCCACGGATCCTGCGCGACTTCCAAGCGCGATGGGTCGCCAACCGATAGAGAGACGAAGACGCTCAGCGCACGCACCTTGGGCAGCGCGACGTCCGCCTCCTCGCACTTGACGATCAGGTCCGAGAGAACCGTCTCCGCCTGCTTGCTCTGCATTATTTTCTCTCTCTCTCTCTTTCTCTCCTGCTTGCGCTCGCGACCTCGAGACGAGTGAAGGCGCACTGCGGGCATGCTGCCTGCGGGCTGGCACTGCGACTTGAAGCGTGGATGGATGAGCCAGTTGAAGCGCGAGACCAAAAAGCGCGAACCTACCGTAAAGTCCGGTCGTGCGTACTTCGAGCGACCCGATTAAGTACGATTTGGCATCGGCTGCGCTTTTTGAACGCTCAAACGCAAAGCGCGCGCTGGGAAGCGCCACTCGAGCCATTTGGCGCGAACGCCTCTGGGTTCCTGACCAACCGGCCGCGAGGCGCGACTGCGGGTGCCAAAGCAAGATGGAGGCGCCGGGAGAGAGCTCGGCGGACGCGCGTGTGCGCGAAGAAGACGTGGCGCGGGTGGCGGCCTCGCCCACGGCCGACAAGGCACAGGAGCCGAGCGCGACTGAGACCGCGACCGAGAAGGACAAGGAGAAGAACAAGGAGAAGGAGCACGTGGCGGCGGAGACCAAGACCGAGACGGACCGCGAGAGCCTCGGGTCAAGCGGCTCGGTGCGCGGACAGGAGGGTGCGTCGAGTCCGAGCGCAGCGGTGGCGGCGGAGCCAACCGCTGGTAGCGATAGCGCCGGGGAGAAGAATGAGGCGACCTGCTCGAATCCTGCGGGAGCCAGGAGCAAGAAGCCGGTGGACGCGGCCAAGAAGACACCAGCGGCCAAGATGCCGAGCAAGGCCAAGGCGGTATCGGCACGCAGGACGGTGGACGTGGTCCGCGGCAAGCGGCAGCCCGAGCGTGGGAGCTCCAAGGCGGCGCCGCGCGTCAGCAAGACACTGTCGTTCTCGGCCGTCAAGGTGCGCGGCGAGCGCTCGACGACGCTCGGCGCACTCGAGAAGAAGGTGGAGAAACCCAGCCGCGAGGGCTTCCACTACACGCCGTACTCGGGTCCTCTGCCGCCGTTCTCGAACTCGCTGTTCGCTCCCAAGGAGGTGCAGGCGCTCGAGCGTCTCCAGCACGCCGAGGCGAGGCCCAAGGCGGCGGCGCCGACACCCAAGAAGCCCTTTTTGATCAAGTCGACGGGTAAGGCCGGCGGTGTGGTCGGCCGCGGAGCGAGAGGCGCCGGCAAGGAGAATGCCCACGTGAACACGCCGATTGGTGGCGCGGACAAGAGCCGCCGCCTGCCGGTCGATGGCGCCGAGAAGAAGCCCAAGGTGGCGCGTACCCGCGAGTCAGTCAAGAGCCAGTCGACGCGAGTGGCGCAGGCCAAGGTGCGCATGGATCGGCGCGCCACTATCTCGAGCGCGGCCAAGGCGAGGGCGACGCAGGCACGGCTGGCTGCGCGGCAGTCGACGCCTGGTCCTGCGCGCGCGCGTCCGGCCGCCAGCAAACCGGCGGTTGTCGGATGACGGACGGCTCCCGAGGTAGACTCGACCCATTCTCTCTCTCTCTCGCTAGTTCTCTCTAGCTTATACGGTCGGCGGATCCTTCGTACGTGCGTGTCTCCATGGCCCTGCGTGTTTGTTATTGCTTCAGGAGGCGGACCCGCGAATATATTCGGCTGATTGCATGGCGTCTCCGTGTCTCGAGCCTTGCCTCTCTTCCACGCTAGTCCGTGGCCGCGACCCCATCGCCACTGCCATCGCTGAGCTTACACAGACACCGTCCCGTTGATCGATACTGTCGCAATGCAACCCCTCGCTCCTCCTACCCTCCTATCCCCCAGCCTCTTTGTCTCCTCCGCCTCGCCGTTCTTCTCGCCCGAGCTCCCTCACGGCGCGTCGCCGCCGCCCCCCGTCTTCCCCAGCGCCTCGTCAATGAACGCAGCCACCTTGTCGCCGATCATGCCGATGCTCTTGGCCGCCGCGCCGCTCGTCACCTCGACGTCTACGTCGCGGACCTGCCGCGCGGCGCGGGCAAACGTAATGCCGCGGCCAGTGTGGCGCTTGCTCAGCTGGATGTCGGCGTAGTCCGTGAGCGCGTCGACCAGCTCCTGGTTGCGCTCCACCTCGGCCGGCACCCCACGGAGGTCACGGATGATTGGCGCAGAGTGGAGGTCGAGTTCGCGGTGGCCGAAGTCGCCGAAGTCGCGCACCGCGTCCCGCTCGCCGCCTCGCTGCTGGCAAGCGCGTTCGTCCTCGTCCTCGTCCTCGTCCTCGTCCTCCTTGTCCTCCTCGTCCATCTCCTCGTCCGGCTTGTACACGTCTCCGCCGGCCTCGTCCTCCTCGAACTCCACAAAGTCTTCGTCGCTGTCGGCGTGACCCTGCTGCAGGATCTGGTCGATCTTGGTCGCTACCAGGTCGCCGACCATGGCGACGCGCTTGGCGTCCTCGCCCGACGCGATCTCGAGCGTCGATTGGCAGATCTCCTTGGCCGCGCGCAGGTGCGAGATGCCCTTGCCGCGATGTCCAGAGTGCAGATGGCTGTCCCCGTAGTCGACCAGCGCGTCGACGATCATCTGGTTGGCTGCGTTCGCCGCCGGGTGCGACCGCAGATACTGCACGATGGGTGCCGGCGTGCCGCTGCGTCGGCGCGAGCCCTTGTCAAACCCCGGATTGCTAGCGTCACGGACGATCCGACCAAACGCCAGGATCTGATCAATCTTATCGCCGATCACCTCGCCGATCAGCGGCACCAGCGTCTGCGCGTCCCGCCGCGACCGGATGACCACGTCCGCGTCGTGCACCTCGCGCGCAGCCCGCAGATGAGAGACACCCTTGCCAGCGTTGCCGAAGTACAGCTCGTGCTCCCCAAAGTTGGCCAGCGCGTCCACGATCGCCTGGTTCTCTGTGCGCCGCGCAGCAGAGGCACGCACGGCCGTCACGAGCTCGGGTATCGGGTGCGCCATCTCGTCGCTCACGCTCGTCTCGGGGGCCTCGTCCCGGATCGAGCCCGTGTGCAGAATGTCCTTCACCTGGCGAGCCATCTTGTTGCCCACAAACTCCACGTTCACGGCGTCCGAGAGCGACAGGATCTCGGCGTCATAGTCGCGGATGCCCTTGGCTGCGCGCAGGTGCGACGTCCCCTTGCCAGTGTGTCCGCGGCCGAGCTGCTGCTCGCCGTAGGCTAGGAAGGCGTCCACCAGCTTCTGGTTGGCCGGGACCTTGGCCCGCTTCGCGCGCACCTCTTTGGACAACTGCGTGTGCGGCAGGTCTGCGACCAAAGTGTCCGCCCCCACTTCCACTACGTCGTCGCCTTGCGCGCTGCCGTTGTCGTCCATTTCCATAGCCTTGTCGCTTTCCTCCTCCACGCGCAGCTTCTTCGCCGGCTCCTCATCGTCGGCTGAGCCGCCGTCTTGCTTGCGCTTGACGCCCGACTCGCCCGTGTATTTATTGACCAGAACTTTGAGCGCGCTCTGCATCTCGGACGATCACGTGCGGTTGGTTCTCGCACTGTCAGTGAGGAGGAGGACCATGCCTCCGCACCGCTACGAACCTCTTCGTCGCCTTTCTCCTGACTCAGTGCGATCGCAACGTCGCTTAGCAACGCGTATTGATCCTGCGCGGCCACAGACGCCATGCCAAGCAAGTCAATCCTTCACCCACTGCGCTCGCGCGAGTCCGCACTCCTACCGACGCACCTCGGGTAGCGGCAATGACTCGCGCTTGCACGTGCCGATGAGCGAGCTGATGGTTGTCATCGCCTGCTCGTCCTCCATGGCTCGCGGAGCCGCAGTAGTAACGCCGATCACCGACTTCGCACGGGGGTAGACTGGCTTGGCTCGCTCCCGATCGATTTCTCGAGTGGCGCGCGCTCCCAACTACCGAGCAAGCTCGCCGCTCGCGCAGAAAGCCTGGTTAACGGCCGTATCGACGCCCGCGGCCTCTTCGCAGCATACTAGTGCCTCAACTGCCGCATACCTCGCGCGGGACGGGGCCGGTGCCATGTTCTTGATGCTGCGACATCAAGCAACACGACGGCCGGTCGCTTCTTGGAGGTTCTCCATCCGCGACCTTCGGACACCCGGCGGACGGCAAGCCGGGGGAACACCTTGGCTGGCAAGCGCGGCGGGCGTGGCGTCGCCATGGAGGAGCGCCGCTCATGTCGATCGTCGAGACGATAGCAGCGCGATGGATCCGGCTCACTCAGTGGATGGATGCGCCGTAGATACTTTGTTGAAGTTCCACGAGCAGCTCCAGCCGATGACGCGATCATTCGTCACGTCACGTTGCGACTCGCGGATACGAACTCCAGGTGTAAAGAGCCCTCGAGCAGCGCACGCACGCACACAAGACAGGCCCGGTTCGCGAAGACCGGCGAGGACACGGCGCGATTGTGTGGGCGAAGGGTCCGCTCCTGCGGGCAGCGCGACACTCATCACTGCGCCATTTACTCGACAATGCGGCGCCGAGCGCCGAGGCGTGAAACGTCGCGGACAGTTGGCGGGTTTTCAGCCAATCGAGTGGTGACGAGGGGCGACTCGACAGATATCCGTCGTGTGATTGGCCTCTTCAGAACACAGCAGCCAATCAACACTCTTTTGCTCGATTCGTAAGCCGCCACTGCGGACGGGAAGGAAGTCGACGCCAATCCACGACGATGGAGACCCCATCTCCGCGCCGGCTTCTCTGCGAAGAAGCTCCTGCCTGTGCGCGTTGCCCTCTGCCCCACGGCGCCGGCCGCGCCATGCAGCTGCACACTGCGGAATCCCTCGGCCTGCACGCACAGCGACGCCCAGGCTGCGCGAGATGAGCCCGAACGCCGGCGACAGGTCGGCGCTGCCACTGCTGCGGACTGACCGCGAGCGCGAGCGCGAGCGCGAGCGCGAGAGCAACGGCGGCACTACCCGCTCCCGGATCTCCGTCCGCTCGCTCGCGTCGATCGCCGGCTGGGTCGCGGTCGGATGCGCCGTGAGCATGCTGACAGGCCGCGCGCTGCCGCCGTTGGCGACGGAGACGGCGGCCCGGGACTTGACGCACGGCGGAGTGGCGCTGCACGCCGTGACACCCGAGTTGGACCTGCTGGCGGCCTGCGCGTCCACGGGCGCTCCGGCGGCGGACGAGGTCCCGGCGTACAAGGGAAAGGGGTGGATGCTAGGCGGCCCGGACCCGGAGCTCGTGCTGACGTCGCTGCCGGCGGTCTCGTCGCTGGAGGAGCTGCCAGCGCACTGGGACTGGCGCGACTACAACGGCACGGGTGTGGCGCTGACGACGAGCGTGCTGAACCAGATGGTGCCCAAGTCGTGCGGCTCGTGCTGGGCGTTCGCGACCGTCAGTGCGCTCTCGGACCGCATCCGCATCGCGCAGTTCAAGAAGTACGGCCGGGTCGGCTCGGAGGTCGTGCTCTCGCCGCAGGTGCTGCTGGACTGCGGTATGCGCTCGTTCGGCTCGTGCCATGGCGGAGATCCGCGGTTCGCGCACAAGTGGATCCACGAGAACGGCATTGTCGACTGGACATGTAGCCCGTACATCGCGTCGCACCCGTCGTGGATGGGCGGCGGTGACTGCGGTGCGACCCAGTGCCACACGTGCGGCCTCGACGGCGCGTGCTTCGTCGTGGAGGACCCGCGCAAGTACCGCATCAGCGAATACGGCACGCTCAACTTCACGAGCTCGCTCGAGTTCCAGCTGCAGGCGATGAACGAGATCTACCACCGCGGACCCATCGTCGTGAGCATGTACTCACTGACACCCGAGTACCGCAACCACAAGGGCGGCTACATCCTGCGGGATGCCAACACATACCCGGGCACGACCCATGTCGTGAGCCTCGTGGGCTGGGGCACAGACGAGAACTCAGGCGTCAAGTACTGGATTGTGCGCAACTCGGACGGCACCAACTGGGGCGACGACGGCTTCTTCCTCGCCGAGCGCGGCGTCAACATCTACAACATGGAGACCCATGGCGCTTGGGCTGTGCCCATTGTCTAAACAAGGCAAGGGTGGGGCGAGGCGCGCGCGCATCTGCTCGCCTACTTGCCTATAAGACTGTACACGACTGTACGAAGTAATGCAGGCGAGGTGTGAGCGCGCAGGCGTGGCGGCATGGAGCGCTAGTGAACTACATGTCTCCACGGTGGCAACCACCCAAATGGATACATCGACTCGCGTTTACTGATACGCATCAGACATCTGCGTCAGATCGACCTGAGGAGCTATCTGATCCGCACTTCCGAGCCACACAGTCGGACGGGTCGGCCGGCTAAACTGCCTTCGCCATGGCCATGACGGCGCTACTTCGGGGTCGTGCGGGCGTCGCCCGCCGCTCGCTCTCTGTGCTGTCGGGTGTGTCCGAGGACCTGCTGATCAGGTGAGCCTTGTAGTTGGCGGCCTCGTGTCAAGGGACGCACGGGTGTCTGATTCTGAGGCGTCTCGGCGCAGCACGAGCATCGGGCACCAGATCGGTGGTGCGACGCACGAGGAGCTGATCGACAGCCTCGTGCGCTCGAACGTCGTGTCGGCGGACTCGCGTGTCGAGCGCGCGCTGCGGCTCGTGGACCGTCGGGACTTTGTGCCGCCAGCCGCGCGCGAGAGCTCGGCGGACGCGTACGCGAACCGCCCTCTCAAGATCGGCGTGGTGGCGACCATCTCGACGCCGCAGCAGCACGCGCAGGTGCTGGCGCTGCTAGAGCCGCACCTGAGGCCAGGGATGCGAGCTGTGGACATTGGGTGCGGCTCGGGCGTCCTCGTGGCCGCCATGGCGCGACTGGTTGGATCGAGCGGCTCCGTCACTGGCGTCGACATCGTGCCGGAGCTGGTCGCGTTCTCGCGAGCGAACCTGGAGCAGAGCCTACGCGACGACGACGCGCTGCTGTCGGCGACTAGGATTGTCCAGAGCGATGGGAAGCTGGCCACCGCGATGGGGCTGGACTCGGCCGACGCAGATGAGCTGTTCGACTGTATCCACGTGGGCGTAGCGGTGGAGACCAAGGCCGAGGCCGAGCGGTTCCTCGATTTTCTCAAGCCTGGCGGCGGGCTGCTCATTCCCTTGGGCCATGCGAACGCGGAGCAGAAGCTTGTCAAGGTCCGTCGACGACAACCGGTGAGTGCACTCGTACGCTCTGCTGGACTGATCGGCGGTCGCGCTGCTTCCGTTGCGGTAGATGGTCAAGCACGCGGACGGATCGGCGGACAAAGTGGACGTGATGAGCGTGCTGTGCCAGCCGATACTGGACCGCGCGCCGGCGCGAGTCGTGAGAGAGACGCGGGCGGAGAAGCTCGCGCGCGTGGAGAGCGCGCTGGGAACGTGGCGCGACACGTTTGAGCGCGAGCAGGGCCGCAAGCCGACGCGCGTTGACATGATGGAGAGCGCGGAGGCGCGGGAGCTGTTTCAGCAGTTCGCCGCACTTCGCAAGTGAGGTTGCTGCAAACGCTGTCAACAATGGACCGTGGCTGTTAGAGGTCTCGCGTTGGGGCATGCAAAGGCTCCATCGATGACGGCCGCTGTCCATGGACAGCCAGCATGGAGACTATTTAGCCCATGACCTGGGCCGCCTTGGTTTTGGCCAGCAGCTGCTCGGCGTGCGCGATCTCGTTGGCGATGTGCTGGCGCTGCGTGACGCTCGCATACTTGGCAGGGTTCGCGGCCGAGACGAAGGCTGGCAGCGGGGTTACAACCGTGTCGCCGTCTGCGCCGTTGAAGCGCACGATCGACTGGCGCTTGCGCTTCGTGTTGACCACCCGATGCTGTCACGGCCGCAAGCGGTTCGTCAGGAGATCCATTCTCGGTGTTGCTCTCAACAGTAAGCAGAGGCTCGTCCACCCACCTCCGTAGCGACGAGCGTGCCGTTGGTCCAGCGCTCGAGCATGTCGCCGATCATGACAAAGAGGCTAGACGGTACCAACGAGTCAGTGGCTGCGGAACTGAAGCGCTGCATCCCACAACGTGGCGAGGCGTACCGGTCGTCGCAGACGGGAGCCTCGACCCAATTGCCCTGGCGGTTGAGCAGATGCAGGCCCTCGCCGTTCTGATGAATGAGCGTGAAGCACTCAAAGTCCGTGTGCGAGGCGATGCCAACCGTCGAGTTCTTGACCGGTGCGTCCGTCTCCGGGTATGTGAGCAGCCGCATGAACGCCTCGGCCTCCTCCGACACGTGCTTCTGCTCGGCCGCCACGCGTCGCAACTTACCGAGTGAGCATGGCGTGGACGCGCGCAAGAGTGCCACAGACTAGCCAATGCATCGAAGAACGCGACTTACCAGGAAGGTGTCAGCGGGCAAGCCGAACATCTCGGCGAAGCTCTGGAAGAGCACGCGCGAGAGCGCCGTTGTGGTCTCATAAAGCGCGTACACGTCCTGCTGGAAGCCTGGGATCTCGGCCGGCCACGTGTTGGGCCCGAGGCTCGAGCCCTCCTGGATGTAGGACGCCGGGAGCTCGCGCGCGAGGTCGAAGCCCTCGAGGTGCGACACCACGTCCGGTTGGTACTGCCGCCGCACAACGAGTGCCTGCGCGTCAGTCCCACGGATAACCCGCGCTCCCCACACCCACGTAGACCGCGCACCGATGGCTCCTCGAACATGGGCGTCCAGCCGCGGTTGTTCGGTGTCTTCTTGCAGTGGTATTTGCGCTTGACGGCGTCGGGCAGCGCCAGGAACTCGTCCGCGCGGCGGTAGGCGGCATCGATCAGCGGCGAGGGGATCACGCCGGCCACGGGCACCGAGAAGAACCCGTGGGTCATGCATGCGTCGCGCATTTCCTCCAGCACCTGCTGCTTCACCTCGGGCCGCACCGCGCGCTTGTCGGCGTTCACGAGCGGCTCCACGTCGACGAGCGGCACGCTCGCGAGCGCCACCTTGGCCGCGCTCATGACGCGCGCGGACGCGGCGGACGACGCCAGTGCGCGGCGTGCGGCGACGGCCGCCTGGCGCTCGGCGAGCAGGCGCCGCGCTGCGTACATGGCAGCAATGCAGAGCCGCGCGCTTCGTCTAGGAGAGCCGTGCGCTCGCCTCGCCTCAATTCCCAGGATGTGATGGAGGAAGCATCGAGCATCGACCGCCGCATGAAGCGCAACAAGGTACACTCAACAGGGTTGAAGTTCGGAACATGCGGGACAGATCCGCAGATACAAGGAACAGATGTCCCGAGTCGAGCCTTCCTGGCGACGCTCGGCAGCTCCGCCTTCCTTCCTTTCCCGAGCCATTCCCAGCTCCAAGGCAGGCGACGCCGCCATGGCGTACTTGTCGGGCTCGACGCACTTCAACAACTGGATCTTCTCGGACGAGGAGGTGGCGCTGGCGCGGCGCCTGGGACTGCTCAAGGCGAAGCGCGCGCTGCGCCTGGAGCGTGAGCAGCTGCTGGAGCAGCAGCAGCAGCAGGCGCCGGCGCAGGCTGGGAATGGGAATGGAGCTACGCCGGTGATGCATCTAGCGCGCAAGCCGCGGTCGTTCGCGGCGCTACTACCCGCGTCTTCGACGGCCGAGCGCGACGCGAACGACGCGAACGACGCGACGGACGTGGACGTGGAGCAGGAGGAGGAGCGCGAGGAGAAGCAGGGACTCCAGCTGACGCCGCTGCTCGAGTACCTAACGCCGGCGCAGGAGGCGCTGCTGCGCGCGTTCTATGAGGAGAAGATCGTGGAGAGCTGCAGCCAGCAGTTCCTGCGCACGTCGGACAAGGTGCGGAGCTGCGCCGTGATGCTCTTCAAGCGCTTCTACCTGTCGAACAGCGTGATGGAGTTCCACCCCAAGTTCCTCGTGCCGACCGCCATCTACGTGGCCGGCAAGGTCGAGGAGCAGTACATGTCGGTGGACACGGTCGCGGACCAGCTGCGCGTGGACCACGCGCACATCATCGGTCACGAGATGGTGCTGCTCGAGGGCGTGCGCTTCCAGCTCATCATGTACCATCCGTTCCGCGCGTTGCTCGGCTTCATGAGCGACCTGCAGGGCTTCGCCAAGGCCGTGCGCTCTGCCGAGCTGCCGGCCAGTCTGCTACAGAAGCTGCACGCAAACGCGTGCACCGTGCTGAACGCGCTGCTGCTCTCGGACCTGCCGCTGACGCAGTACCCGGCGTATTTGGCGCTCGCGGCGCTCGCAATGGCCGCGAACGAGCTGGGGGCCGAGCAGTCCGAGGGCGGACTGAGCAAGGCGGACGTGGTCGAGTTCATTCGGCGCAGCAAGTTCTCGCAGGGACAGGACGTGAGCGCGGTGCTCGAGCGGCTGGAGCGCGTGGAGTCGGTCTACCGAGAGGACCAGCGGCGGCGCGCGGCGCTTGCGGAGAGCAAGGAAGCGGCCGAGGCGCGTGCCAAGGAGGTGAAGCTCGCCTACAAGAAGCTCAAGGCGTTCCACGAGGAGAAGGGCGAGAAAGACAAGAAGAAGAAGAAGAAGGACAAGGCGGACGACGGCGACAAGAAGCGCAAGTCTGACAAGAAGGACGACAAGAAGAAGGCCAAGAAGCACAAGAAGGACCGCAAGTGAGCGAGCGCGCAGCCGCCGTGACGGACGAGGCGCGGCTCGGCCGCCGACAGGTATAATAAAGTGCGCGTTGTATCGGGGAGCGGGAAGCGGCCGCGAGGCGATCTGGCGCGTGGTCGGCGGTTGCGCTGGCGGTAATTGCCGAGCCAGCTATGCCTTGGCTGCCTCTTCCTCCTCCTCTTCCTCTTCGGCCTCTTCGCCCTCCTCGTCCTCGTCCTCTTCGTCCTCATCCTCGTCCTCGTCTTCGTCCTCCTCCGCGTCCTGCTGCTCGGCCGCCATCTTCTCGCCTGAATTGACACAGCAAGGTCAGCAACGTTCGATCTCGGTCGATGACTCGAGTGCGAGGACGCACGGAGGATCTCGACGATGGCGTGCTGCGTGCGCCTCTCGAGCTTCTTGAGCATCGGCGCGATGTCCCGCTCAATGTCCCAGTTGGCGCGCTTGGGCGCCAACGATAGCTCTTCTTCTTCCTCTTCCTCCTCCTCCCCCTTCTCCTTCTCCTTCTCCTCCTCGCCCTCGCCCTTCGTCTCTTTCCCCTTTTTCTCGCGCTCCTCGTCGTCACCAGAGGATGCAATCTGCAACTCCGACACCTCGGGGACGTCCGCGTCCTGCGGTTTCTCTGCGGACCCCGCGTCCGTGACCACCGCGACCTCGGCCTCTCCCGCTTCCTCTCCGCGCAGCTGCCGCTCCTTGCGCGCCTTGGCCTCGCGCAGCAACTTGAGCCGCTTGGCGCGCGGCACCTCTTCCTCCGCCATGCCTCCCTGCCTGCCTGCGGCAGTCGTTGCTGCTGGTGGCGCGGAGCGGAGGGTCAATCTGTGGCAGAACAGATTGGTCGGTGCCGTGAAGTCTGTGGCAGTAGTTCGTTTCTCGAATCCGCAGTGTGATTCGTAAAAAAGCATTTGAGCTCCATTGGTTCGTCAAAATACCCCCACACTGCTTCACTGCCTTCTCAGGCCGGTCGCATGGAGGCGCTCGACTGCGAATGCAAAGACGCGATGGCGGCTGACGACGTGCCGGGCGGATGGATCGCCTGCGCGCGCAAGTTCAGGAAGCCCAGACGTGTTCGCGGCGGCGGCTTTACATGTCGGAAACACGCGGCGGCGCGCGCGCGTGCATCTATCTGACTCGATGGACCGCCAGCGTTCGTTCGCGCGGCACGACACGGCGCGCGTTGCTCGCTGCACAAAGGAGGATGGAAAGCGTTCGCGCCGGTGTACAGGTGGTTTACAGGCGCGCCGGCGGTGCGCCGCCCGCCTCCGGGACGCGTTTCTCAAAGGGACGCGTGCGTGGCGCCGTGGGGTCGTCGTCGGCGGACCGAGCAGACCAGCGACGGGATGAACGCGATGGCGCGCGCGATGGCGGGATGGACGATCGCCATGGCGCCTTCGCTCGCCATGATAGAGGAGGAGGAAGGAGCAGAGAGGGAGGGAGCATTGGTGCTCGACACCAGCGTGAAAAGAAAGACCGTGGCATGCATGTTGTTACCCCAGCTACACCACCCACAGAAATGCACACTGAAATGGCGCTTGCCCACCGACCAAGCCGCTCGTGCTCCCGCTCCCGGTGCGCTGGACGCCACTCCGCGTCTCGGGCACTCGCTCTGCCTGCCGATCCTCCGCCCTCCCCAGCCGCCGCGAGAGACCAGCGGCGGGTGACCACCGCGGCGCCGCCGACCCGTGCTCGAGACAGTGCAGCCCGATTCTCGGCCGGCCGGATGGCGCGCCACGGCACCCGTCGACAAGCCTGGCCGGACGCGGGTGGCGGATGGAGGATGGACTCCAATCACTACTATCTTCTCACGTGGTCGCGAACGCAGGTGGCACGTCGCGCCGCGCGGCTCTTCTTGGCTGGAGACTGGCGGGGTCCGGCGCCTCGCGGGGCCTTCCCAGTGTCCTTCCGTGTCGCGACGCCGTGCGACGCCATGCGCCTGCCCTCCTTCTTCGTCTTCTCCACGCAATCCGGACGCCGGCCCATGCGCCGCCAGCTCGCGGATCTCCCCTTCGCGCCGCCGTGCCCTTGGTCTGCCCGATCACCAAGCCCGAAGCGCGAACGCCTCGTCCGTCTCGAGCGACGCCCAGGGCGTGTCCGTCGGCGAACACTAGCAAATACACTCGAACGCACCTCAAAACAGAGCGAAACCCGTTGTTTTCCCTCCCCTTTGAGTGGCGCGCCGATCGACCGCCGCTTGACACGAGGTACTGCGGCTCTGGTCGATGCGCGCGCGCGCTTCTCTCCTCGTAATGCGTCGCATTCACCGACAGACCCCGGCAGCAAGGAGTTCCACTCGCCCGCTGCGACCGCAGTCCGCCTTCACAACCGTCCCCTACGGTCTCCGTCCACCCTTGAGCTCCATCCCCTCCGTCCACCCGCTCCATCATCCGTTCACTTGCCGTCACCAACACCGCCGTCGTCTTCCTTCCTCTCGCCCTCTTCCCAGCGCCAGCTCCACACAACGTGTGAGCACGCCAGCGCCGACAATACCACGACAGTCCATTACTTGGTCGCCTCCGACTGGCGAAGGTGCGCCGAGCACAGACCCTTTCGGCGGCACGGCTTGTTGCAGTTCTCGATCGTGCAGCGCTTACCGCCGCCGTGAGTCGCGCACAGACCGCCGCCACGGTCGTTGCGCATGCACCCAGGCACCTCGCACAGCCGCGACCCGCCGTGAAGCGCGCAGTAGTCACCGCGCTGGGTGCCCTTGTCGCACCCGTCGAACATGCAGCGCTTGCCGCCGCCGTGCGAACGGCAGAAGCCGCCGCCCTGCGAGCTGCGCGTGCAGCCGGCGAACTGGCAGCGCGGGCCGCCGCCGTGCGCCTTGCACAAAAAGTTCGACTGCGCAGCCTTGTCGCAGCCCTCGTGGCTGCAGCGCTTGCCGCCGCCGTGCCGGATGCACAGGTTGCCGCCCTGCGAGCTCTTGTCGCAGCCCTCGACCGAGCAGCGGCGACCGCCGCCGTGCGAAATGCACAGCCCGTTCGAGCGCGAGCGCTTGTAGCAGCCCTCGGCCTTGCACAGCCGGCGGCTCTTCACCTCGCCCGCCGGCTTCATCTTCGACAGGTGCGCCTCCGGGTGGCGTGCGCCGGCCGGGATCAGCAGGTCGTCCTCCGTGAAGTCGCCGTCAAGCGAGTCCATGAGCGACTCGATCGGCGTGCTCGCCAGGATGTTCAGGTTCAAGATGCCGTCGTCCTCTGCCTCGAGCGTCTTCTTCTCCGCCAGCTTGTCCTCGGGCGCGTCCACCAAGAAGCTGTACAGGATCGACATCTCCGTGCCGTCAAACCCGTCGTCCAGGTTCACGAGCTCCGCCTTGTCCTTCGCGACCGTCTCCGCGTCGTCCGGGAGCGAAAAGTCCAGCAGCTCCTCGAGCTCCGCCGCCTCGAAGTTGTCCGTGGCGACGGGCATCGCCGGCTTCGCCTCCTCCTGCACGAACTGCTCGCTGCCCACGCCGAAGCCCATCTCGCCCGACCACGGCATGGACGGCAGCGCGCTCTTACCCGCGGCTGCCGGGAACGACACGAACGGCAGCGCCGGCGGCGGGGCCGCCATCGACAGCATGTTCATGCCCTCGGCCGAGCCGAACGCGCCCGCGGGGGCCGCGCCGACGTCTCCGCCCATGGCCCACGCCGGCGCCGCCGAGCGCGCCGCCGCCTTTCCGCCGGCGTTCACCATCATGGCGCCCGCCTTCATGTTCTCCGCAGGCTGGTACCCGGCGAACAGCGCTACCGCTGCCGGGCCCATGGCCCCCAGAGAATCCCTCGATTCAATGGGTCGGCACATGTTCGTGCCGCAAGTCGACGCTTGCTGCTGCGCTTGCTCTCCACTCGCTGTTGCCGCTTCTTTTCTCCTTCTGCGTTCTACCGCAAATGCCGGTCGCTCGGCGCCGGGCGGCCCAAGAGAAGCGCGGGCCGCTCGTCTCGAGGGAGGGAGGGGAGGGAGCGAGGGCGGTCGGCCGCCTGCAGGCCAGGTGGCTGGGAGGAGGGGGAGGGGCGACAGGGTATAGGGGTCGGGCGCGGCTAGGGCACAAACGCTCGACGAATAGGGCAGCATCGTCGGACTGGATTGGCTGGAAAGCGGCGGTTTCCGTCGCGACCGACCACACGATTTGCTGAAATAGTCCGGCGGAGACGAAGGCGAGAGTCAGTTGCGCGCCACCGGGCTGGCCGTGCAGCTCGTGTCGGTTTCAGTATTCTGAAAGCGACAGGGTCTCGAATAAGCGACAGGCCGCATAGAAACGGATCCGCTTCCCCAACCGCCCTCGTCGCTGTGGCGTTGTCTGACGCCGCTTGCTGGCAAGAGAGGAAAAGATTTCGTCTCGAATCAACCGTGGAGATTGATTTTCGTCGGCGGGGCGTAAACTCCAGACGGCGCCATTTTCGATGTTGGCCCCAGCACTGCTTGTTGGGTGGCCATGGCGAGCAAGCAACCGGCTGTTGTGGGTACGCTCTCTTTTCACTTTCTGGCGTTCGCCGAGAGGAGGCAACCGCCAAATCGCGATTTCAGCCGCCAAATCCCGATGCGACTCCATTTCCAAATGAACCAAATATTGCCGCACAACTTCAATGTGAGTTTCAAAACGACCACTCACGAGAGTTTAGTCTGCTTGCAAACTCCAAGAGAAAATCGATCGGAACATTCCAGCGGGCCGCCGGGTCGATCGCAGATCCTCCTCTCTCGAGCCAAGACAATTCACTGGATCCCTTCTGGAAAGATCCCAGCCAGCGAACCCACCGCGGTGCTGGCAAGGTTCAACCAAGCTGCCCGCTTTCGACCTGGCGCTGTTGGCGTATGGCCAGCAGCACCTTCCTCGGCTCTTCCTTCCAGGGGAACGAGCTGGCGCACAGGCTCCAATCCGTCCGATCTGGCCACTGACCAGCACGAGGGACTGGCGAGTATGGCTTGCGCCAGCGGCTCTCTCTTCCGTGTGCAACGTGCGTGGCGAGGAAAGACAAACTTGGATTAACTTCGCGCGGCCACCAACGCTCGCCGCGCCATATCGCACCAAATGTGGCGTTCTCCGCCTTTGTCGATCGCTTGGTCGCATTGCCGCTAACGGCCGCGATTCTGGTGGGCAGCAGCCGTGGTGGTGGTGGTGGCGGCGGCCGCAGCGGCAGAAAGTCATGCTGCGTTGGGATGGCTACGCGCTGCGCAGCCATGTGTCCAAATTTGTTTGTGGTCCGCTGTGTTTTTCGCGTTTCACAACACCATCGTCAACACACCAAACCATTAGACAAAATATCGCAAAACCCGATTTTGGAGAGACAGACCTTACCCATACACTTCCCAAGTATTGCTGATCGCCATCTGGCCCTTGCATCCGCGTTGATTGCGCCTCAGCGTTTGCTCCAACCAACCCAAGTTACTAGCAATACGTCATGTCAAATCCTGACCAACGGTCCCAATGCTGCGCGCCGCCTTCGCCGCCACCGCCGTCGTCGTCGGACATCGGGCCGCTTACTCAGGCGCTGCTTCCTGCCTGCTGCCTGCTGCCTGCTGATTGCTGCTGCTGCTGCTGCTACTGACACAGATCTCGAGGGCAGCAAGCACGCAGGCACGCAGGCACGCAGGCGATCGTCGGATCCTGCGTGTGTGGATTGGTCCAGACAAAGGCGGCGCGCCACCATGCTGACCACCCCAACGCGCACATTAGCGGCCAGCAAGCTGGTCGGGGAAAGAACGCAGGGCGTGTGCGACAGACAAGAGCTGCTGGCATGATCCCAAGCGGCTGTGTTGAGAAGCCGAAGGGACGCCTCCATAGGGACGCTCCATGCGGCAAAACCGAGTTGAAGTGCCTCCACCCCGCAATTTTGCTAAAGCCTTCTTCGAATGCCAATCAGCCATGGCAGAAAACGCATCGCCCTCATCGCTTCAGCGATGCATAGAAGCTTCTCCCTTGGATATCCGCCGCGTCACTCATCGAGATCAGCAAAATGGCGATTAGCATGCGACAATTGAGCTAGATAGGGCAAAGACACGCGGCCATGGCCACATTTCAGATGACCGCGTCTCGCCGAGTCGCGTGACGGTGGCGACACCGCCAACAAGCCTGGGGATCCATGCAGCCCGTGTGGCGTGTGGGCTGGTAAATCGTGTAGGCAGCAAAGGGCGGTCGGTCGATGGCGGGCAACGCCGCCGCCGGTGACGGCAGCTCCTTCGATACAACGCGTAACTTGCGCGGTTTAAACGGCGCGACGCTTGGGTTGGCACGATCGGTTTCCACAGGGTTTTGTTGCCAACAAGATGATCAACGACGACGGCGGCGACGTTGAAGGCGATGGCGAGCGTGAATGTGCGCAGCGATGGCGGGAGGACATAGACTCGCGACCAAGCAGACGGATGCGTTCGTGATGGAGATCGATGAGGACGAGCGCAGCGCCGGGAAGCTCGAGCGATTGCTCCGCGCGACTGACGTTCGTTCGTCCAGTGCGCAGTGGCGACAACAGGCTGGTCTCTGACGGCGAAGAAGGGAGCGAGCACGGCGAGGGCCCTGGACTCGCTGCAGGCACGCTCCGAATGCACTTGGTGCACACGATCGCCCTGTGTCTTGGCGACGAAGCGGCCACGTTGGCGATCGTGAGGGTGGCGACGAGTGCCGAGCAAGAACTCGATGCTGCCAAGGAATGCGGGAGGGAGACCAAAGCGGCTGGACTGCCGTCGCATCGTCTCGACTATTCGCGACACAATTGCGCTGTCCATTGTCGAGCGGCTTGCTCGCGACGCTCTCTCGGATCCTCGCCATGTCGCCAGCACGCCTGACCTTGCGGATTGCGTCTGGAGGAGCATGGTTGCTGCCAACCCGCAAGCTCCTTGTGGCCATGCGTCCTTCTTCTGCTGCCTCTCGCTTTCTCGAAGCGATGCGGGCCGCCACCTCGCCTCTGTCGGCGCCACTGCTTCGCATGGTGTGCGAGATCCGGCCATACACCAGAGCACAGACCACAGCCGTGGATTGTCCATTGCGAGACAGTCTCGTTACACGCTGTTCCCCGAGTCCGAAACCTTCACGACGAGCAGCTCCGGCGCTGCCTTGAGTTCTCCCCGTGCGGCACGTGGAAGGACTTAGCGAGCTGCTGCATCAACTCGCACTCGGTGCGGCAGACCACAACGCACGCACGCGCTATAGCTCCGCGGGAGACCGCACGGTCCTGCACGCAATGGAAGCCGATATGGTCGGCGACGCGGCGTCAATGACCGCCTACGCGAGCGTATCCAGCGAAAGAGATGGCGGCGGAATGTCCCTGCACGGAATGGACGCAGACTCCGGCTCGACTGGCATCCCAGCCGTCCGTGAGAGGTAGTTGAACCAGTCGTTGTATTTGGGCGACGACGCGCAGCAGCTCGCGCAGCAGGTACTTGACCTCGGATTGGAGGAACGGCGCCGCCATCTTGGTCTCCATCACGACCTTGAGATCGTGCTCGGCGTAGTCCATGGCGATGAAGATCTTACCGGGCGTCGAGCCCACGACCATCTCGCGCACCTGCACGATGTTCGGATGCCGCAGCGCCAGCAGCGCGTTCGCCTCGCACAGCGCCGTGGCCGTGAAACCCTCGTGGCACACGTCCGCGTCTATCTTGACCTGTTCGAGCGCCACGACCTCACCCGTCGCCTTGCCACGCCCCTTGGATGCCACGCCGTACACCCCCTCGTTGATCTTCCCGATGCGTGCGTAGCAGTCCTCGCTGCGGCACCCGAACAGGTAGAAGTTGTGGCGCGAGGCGGAAGGCCGAGCAGACGCGGTCTCGGAGTGTTTGGGGCCGTCGACAGGTAGAGCGCCTGAGTCCGCTGTAGTCGTTCGTTCCCCTTGACGTGAGAGCTGCCACGCTTGGCGCTCGGACGACCCGGCGCCATCGCCACCGGCGTCCGAGTGGCTTCGGAGTCATATCGATCGCGACCCTTCGGCACTTGCTCGACCGACAACTCATTTCGAGCCGCCTCGTTTGCAAGGTGTTTCGAAAAACCTCATGAAGATCGACAAGATTTAGGTTTGAAAAGGCCCAACCCTAGAAGAAAGCCGTTTCAGTGACTGCGTGTTGGTATTCCAAAATGCCACTGTACGCGTTCTGTTAGGAGACACGACTTTTCAACCTAGCCCTTCTTGTAGTTTACGAAGTACATTTCATTGAAGCCACAGATGGACTCTCCCTATACGCTTCTCGAGCCCGTATAGTGCACTTGGCTAACGAATATGAACAACCATCCAAAGTATTCAATATCGTAGGACTATAGTAGTAGTATGTAGTACCTGTATCACGTATCCCGAATTACGAGAATGGAAAACCCTGCCCATGACGCTTGCCGACCGCCTTGGCATCTTGGCGCCGACTGCATGCACCGCCACGTTCCAACCGCGCGCGTCCTCACGCGCTCTGTCGACAAAATTCGGGCGGGCGTCCGAAGCCGGCCACCTCGCTCTCGCCGATCAGCATGAGGCTGATGGCGCCGTTGACATCACGATCCCAATGGCTGCAGCGGCACT
>JAADYC010000023.1:0-60087 GCA_023338135.1 Phytopythium kandeliae | reverse complement strand
GCCGCTATTGGTCGCGCGGAGTAGTTTTCTCGCTGTCCATTAGTGAGCAGATCACCATGCTCATTCTTGTCCAGTCGATACAATCCAGTCGATACAAATATGGCGTCTCAACCCCAACACACTGCAGCTTTGCTGCGCAGGCGATATAGATCGTGTGCCTCCCACATAGATATCCTTCACCGCCGAGAGCCGACACAGCTCGAATGCCTCCCCCACCATTCCTTCACCGCCGAGGTGCTGTACTTTCATGCGCATATCTTTTCGGCACTACTTGTGCCAGCGCAACTCGTTCAATCACACTCACACTCACAATACTTGTACGCACAACACATGGAAGCACTATTCGTGGTTATGCGTCTCATAGTGTGTCGTCTAACTTCCAATTGGATCACTGTTCAGTCAGTGCGTGCGCGTACTGGCAGATATTGTGTGATGATGACGAATCGGAACAAACGGTCGTAGAACAGCACACACTCCACGCTGAATGTGTGTGTATTGCGGTTGGGCGGCTCCAATGACTCGCTTGAGAATCCTAGCGCATTCGAGCAAGCGAGCAAGCGAGCAAGCGAGCGTCCGAGCGAGCGATCACTCGCGATGGCCGACGAAAGCGGCGTCGCTGCCGCCGCGACGAGTCCCGCGCGGCCTCCCGCCTCGGACGCCGCTCCGCTGTCGCTGTCCCCAGAAGAGGAGCTCTCGCGCTCTGCGCGTCGCCGCGGACCGCGCGCGGGCCCTTCGCGCGGCGACTCGCAGCAGCGACCGCGCCGCAAAACCGGCCGCAAGACGAACAAGAACGAGCCCAAGGCGTCCGCACCTGCTGGCGCTTCCCCCAGTTCCTCCTCCCCCGCTGCAGCGATGATGCGTTGGTCTCCACTGGAGCGAGCAGTCCACTCGATCCGCTCCGGCCAGACCGCGGACCTGACAGCGTTACTAAGCGATGCGGCCTCGCCAATCGACGTGAACAAACGCACGCCACAGGGAGACGTGCTGCTAGTGGAGGCCTGCTGCTATGCGCGCACGGATGTGGTGGCCTCTCTGATCGCCGACCACGGCGCGGACGTGAATCGGACGTCCGCGAACAAGGCCATGAACCGCACAGGGCTCTCGCCGTTGGTCGCGGCGTGCATGGCGCTCCAGCCGGCGATTGTGGCGCTGCTGCTCCAGCAGCCAGGGGTGGATCTATTCCAGACGTTCGGCAAGGTGAACGCAGCGCTCGTGTGCGTGCTCTTCAGCGTCCCGAATGGCCGCACGGACGCGCAGAACGCGGCGGCGATCGAGATCCTCGAACGGCTGGTCGCCCACGCGCAGCGCACGGAGCAGCTCGAGAAGCTCCTGACGGTCAAGGTGGATCAGGTGAACCCGTTGCTACACGTGGCTGCGGCGCTCGCCAACTGGCGCGCGGTCCAGTTGCTGCAGGACAAGCAGGAAGAATTCGGCGTGGACGCAGCAGCGGCCGTCAGGAACGCCCGCGGCCATACGGCCCTTCGTGCCCTCGAGATGAACGCATTCCAGGCGAGGAACCTGCAGTTCTGCGAGCCTCCTCGCCCGAACAATGTGGGAGATACGAAGAAGGGCAAGCGCCGACAAGCAAAAAGAAAAGGGAGACAGCAGGCTGGCGGCAGTGGCGAAGCGACCGCGCAGACCGAGGAAGCAGCGAAGCAACCCGAACCCGAGTCCGAAGCAGGTATAGTGGAGCGGGTTGAGTCGATGACTGGCGCCGTGGAGTGCTGACCGAAGTGTTGGCCTTCCTTTTACTTGTATATATTCAGACCGGCAGACGTTCACTCGCTCTCGCCCCGACCGGTCAGTGGAGGCGCAGCATGTGACGCGCACGGTCATGGAGCTCACAAGGTTGACAGGTACGCCGCTCGTCATACATGGGTGCGTCGGTTGCATGCTCGCTCACACTGCACGCTCGACTCGTGCACAGGCGCCAGCGCCATTTTCTCCAGGAAGGGGGATAGTGGAGTGCGCTCGATCCTCATCCAGAGTCTGGTGATGGCCGAGCTCGGCGTTGTCGAGATCGCCAACCAGATCGCCGAGATGCCAGAGGACCGACGAGAGAAACCGGTGTACTTGGATGGACTCCTGTTCAGCGCCGCCGCGCTGTACCCGCTTGCTGTCAAGAATCCAAAGGAGTACAAACAGTTCTGGCAGCGAGCCATACTAGGAGAGTGTGCTCCTTTTCTGGGGAAGGAAGGAGAGGAGGCAGTGAAGTCGGAATCACCACCGCAACTATCCCCAGCCGCGTTCAAGATGATCACCGGCGCGCTGATGTCGCATCGCAGCTTGTCGCGTCGCGTCAAGGTCTGGGCGATCATTTTGATGAAGGTACTCTCCCTGTACGTGCCGAATAGCAAGCCACTCACCAGTGACAAGACTCCGGCGCTAGCCCAGTGCGGTGACTTGTCGTTCTTCACCCGTATCAATGAGACGCTCTATCGCTCTGGTACGTTGCAGCCTGCTGCAGCTGGCGATGGTGCTTACCTTACCACCTGCTGATGCCTATTGTGTTTGCGCGCGATTGATCCGCAGGTATCAAGCTGCTGTTCTGCATCTTCGACCGGACAGATATCGAGGAAGATGAGAGCTACGACGAAGAGATCGAGATCCATCTCATCATCGCGCTCTTCGAGCACTTCCTGCAGTTCTTTGCGCCGTTCGCGCGCACCATCCGAGATGATAGCACTCCCGATAGGTCCCAGTCAGCGCCTCTCGGGGTATTTGAGAGCTTCCATCGCGCCACTGCACCGGTGAGGAAGCTTTGGCCCATAGTACTGGCCGGGCTTGAGAACTTGGATGATGCGCTCGCGTCGCCTCAGCGGTTTTCGCTCGTTCTCCACGTCCTGCAAGTGTTCGAGCAGCTCGAGGAAGCTTTCCGTCGGAACGAAGAGCAAGCACTCAAGAAGCTGTTTGGAGTAAGAGTTGCTCGCTTCTTGTCATCCGTCCCAACAGCGTACTAACTCTCTCTCCTTGTCTCTCTCCGAGTAGATCATGCGCACTTTTGTCAAGCAAGAGGCAACCAAGCGGAGGCTGGAAGAGTACGTTTCCAAGCAAGTGCGACTGCTGCACGCTGTTTCGAACGCCTTCCCGCTGCCTGCAGCGTTCGTCAACAGGCTCGCACCACTCAAGGACAGACTGGATGTGCTGCTGCGTTCGGACCCGAAGATTCTGGGCTTGGACCTGTACGCGCTCGCGTCAGAGGGGGGCAACTTGGTGCGGCTCGAGCACAAGGTGGATTACTTGGGCGTCCTCGCGGAGGAGCACAACGGGTCTGTCTCGGTGTCTATCAGCCGTGCGTCAGGTGCCAACTACGTCGACTTCATCCTGCAGCAGGTGCTAAGCGCCAGCACGCGCCACCTAGTGGGCGAGTTGAACGTGACGCTTATTAACGAGCCCGGCGTGGGCATCGGGGTCGTGCGCGAGTTCTTCCAGATTGTTCAGTCGTGCTTCTTCAATCCGAACTTCGCGTCCACTGCCGACGAGCAGGGAGAGAAACCAACCAGCCGCGCGAGTGAGATTGGGTCACAGTGGCTAGAGGAAGCACGCGGACAGACCTCTCCACGCGACAATAGCAGCAGTAGCAGCAGCAACGGCATCGACAACCGGAACAACCACAAAAGCAAACGAGGCGCCAAGACGAGCCGGAATCGCAAGCCGAATGACTTTACGTCGCTGTTCCCGCTGTTTGAGCTCGTTGACGCTGCGAACCTGCGCCGTGACGAACTGCGGGTCGTGTACCGCCGCCCGGTGGTGACGAAGGAGGTGCTGGACGCCAAGAAGGAGCAAGGCGAGCTGGGGCTCAGACAAAAGGACCTGATGATCGATAAGACACGCACCGAGTCGCTCAAAAAGATCTATCACTGCGTCGGGCGGCTGCTGGGACTCGCGATCCGCAACCACCAGCCGCTGGACGCGAACTTCCCACTCGCGTTCTGGAAATTCATGTTCAACGAGAAGATGGGCTGGGAAGACTATTGCCGGCACAACGAAGTCTTCATGCGCAGCCTGCAGTTCATCCTCGACCACGACTTCGACGCCGAGCCGCTAGACATTCAATTTGACTACACGACCTCAGTCGAGGTGGTGGCACGCGACAGTGCAGCAGTCGAGACCGTAACAATGGAGATGGAGCTGCAGGCCGGGAAGGGGAGCGACAAGGTGACGAACGCCAACAAGTCCAAGTACGTGGAGCTTCGCGCACAGCAGTTCTTCTTCGGCAACGAACTGGAGCTACACAAGAAGATCCGCGAGGGACTGCTCGACACGATCCACGCCGTTGACCTGAAGCTCTTCCAGCCTGCGGAGCTGCAGCGCGTCGTGCGCGGCGAGCGCGTCATCGACCTCTCGAGCCTCAAGAAGAGCGTGCTGTACACTCGCGGCGCGTCGCCGGCGCATGGCGTCATCCAGCGCTTCTGGACAGTCGTCGACGAGTTCGACCAGCCGCTGCGCGCCAAGTTACTGACGTTCTGGTCGGGCTCCCCACGGCCGCCAGTTTTTGGTTTCGAGTCCAAGCACCGATCCGTGAATGCGGTGCGTACCAACTTGGCTGGATACACACACGGGCGTTCCCTCCATTGACGGGGGCAATCTTGTGCTGTACATACAGGACACGGCCTGCTGGTACATCGACGTGGACCCGCGCATGAAGACGAACCAGTGTCCCATGGCCAGTACCTGGTGCGAGGCCGCTGAGGAGTCATGGTGATTCGACTAGGAGTGGTGCGGAGGCTGACCATTGTTGATGTGCACGTAGCGACCGGCGGCTGATTATCCCGGACTATCCGACGTCCGAGGAGCTCAAAAGCAAGCTGCTGGTGGCGCTCGAGCTCGGCGCCGTCGGGTACGACCGCATGTGAGCCAAGAGCGTCGCCCAGCAGTGCGATATAGCGCATCCCATCAATATCTCCATACGCTTTGCCGAAACGCGGCGGATGCTGCTCCGCCGCACCAGACTGCTACTCATAAAGAATCCGTGGTTGGTGGCGTCGCGACACGCCCAGGCTCGTGGAAGCGCGCGCGCGCACCGCCCTCGACGTCAGCGTCAACAGCGACGCGCGTGTAGCCTCGTTGGCCGCGCGCGTGGTCCTCAACGCCGCCGAACATCGAGCATACAAAGTCGTAGAGCACACTGCACGGGCAGCAGAGGATCTGGCGTACGCGCGCGGTCCACAGCGACTGCAGCCACGTCTTGCCCGCGGACAGTGATGCGCTCAGCGTGCCACCTTCGCCTGCAATCCCAGCGCCAGAGCATCCGACGTCAGGTTGTACTGCTGGCAATCGGAAAATGACGTGCTGGGGTTCTTGTCGCACCTGCAGCAATGCCCGAGCCGCCCTTGATAGTACCGAAGAGCTGCACAAGCGTGCCGGGCCACACGTCGCCCTTCTTGAGCAGCTTCCCGCGGTGGATCAGCCGCGCGTGCTCCCTGTTTTCAGCGCACGCGTGCGTGCGTGCGTGCAAGCCCACATACACTCTTCGTCAACCTGGGCAGAGGCGAACCGAGGGGCTCGCAAGCCGCGTACAGATTGAAGAGCCCCGCCAGGACGCGCGCGGGGTCCTGCACGTCCCAGATGGACACATTGAGCACGTAGGTGGCGTTGCAGAAGCGCACGGACGCGGGCGCCGACGCGGATGCGGACGCGTCTGGTTGTAGCTGGTGCACCGCCTTGACGTGTCCGCCGCACGCCGGGCAGCGGTTCTTGCGTGCTGCGAGCTGCCGACACAGACACGAGAGACAGAACTCGTGCGCGCAGTCCGTCAGGCAGCGCCGTGCCGGCTCGCGGGGCAGCTCGCGGTCGCACAGCAGGCACGGCAGCGCGTCCCGATCCGTCATGATCTCGATTGTCTTTCTCGAGCGCTACCTACTTCGACTTCTGACTGAGAGAGTTCGCAGCAAACAGAAATCGCGATTTGTTATTGATCTGACTGGATAGTCACAAATGAAAAACAGTTTTCTCTACGAAGTATTCCGCTCAATGTCGAGTCGTTGCAGCCAATCGACATGATTATCAAATCCAGACCAACTGCCACAGCATGCGCAGTTGGCCGCACGCACAGCAGCAAAGTATCCTCTCACTCCAGAACCACATTCTCCGATTCGACGGCCATGGGTCCAAGGAAGAAGCGAAGGAAGAAGCGAAGGAAGAACGTGCCAACTGCCGGAGAACACGGTGGTGTTGGCAGAAGCGAAGGCGAGAACATGGTCGATGGTGTCAGGAGAGCCGAGACAGGTCACACAGGCCGTAGCGCAGGTTCGACGGGAGTCGAGGGTGAGTGTGTCGTTCAGGAAAGAGACGACGCCTCCAACCAGTTCATGCATACTCCATCGCCTGCATCAACCAACATCAAGATGGTTTTCAGACCGGACGCGGCCACGCGGATGCAATACAACAAGTCTATCGACCACTGCGCGAAGAAGATACGGCTGGATGGCTTTTGCAAACCTGAAGCCCTGCGATTTGACTGGGAAGGCACTGTGCGTGCCGCCAACCAAGTGACGATGGAGGTTTACATCCTCGCGAGCTTCTTCGTGCTGCGACAGATCGAGAACGGTCGAGCGATATGCGCGATCGACAACTCGTTCTACAATTCCTGCCTCGGCTTGGTAGCAAACAGCACACGCTACAATACGCCGCGTAAGCTGTTCGAGAATGCGCAGCGCAAACAGGACCGAGCAGAAGCGAAGCAGCAGTGGATCAAGAAGCGTGCACATGACATCGTCAGTGGTGCTTTCGAGCAAAAATACACTGGCGACAGCGAGATTGTCAAGAAGTGACACGAGGAGCTTCCTCGATCCAAGTCGAGCAAGCTGGATTGGGTAGTGCACGGCCTGCTTTCTTTCTTTCACCGCTTCCTGCTGCATATCGAAGCCGAGAGCGCATCCAAAGAAGCAGCCAGCGAGAAAACGCAACGCAACGGCAAGCACAAGAGATCTGGTTGACAAATGCTACGGACGTTTCTGCTGCTACCTACCGAGGACGGCTTCGAAGCAAGCTACATCAAATTCGGCTCCACTGCTCTACGGCAGGTGGTTAAGCGTAACAGCAGTGACGTTGATTTGCAGCAAACTGTCGAGCTCGACGGCGAAGTCTGGACATTGGAGCGATGCTTTCAAGCGAAGACGCCGAGCGAGACATCTGCATCTGTGGCGGAAGCGCCTGTTCAACGTTGAGGTGGTCGAAACGAAGGAGCGACAGTTTAGATGAGAAATCGTGACGGACGGATCGCCATTCGCACTTGGACTGAAACTCTCTCGAACTCCAGCAAGACAGATAGAAGATTACGGCGTGGTGTGAGGTGTCGACCCAGGGCGAATCGGTTTATCACGGCAACAAGTACGACAAACAAGACCGTACGTTATCTTATACGCGCATTTCGAAGTGCCAACGGACTCAACTGCTCCATGAGACGCATCAACCGCGAGCTCAGTCGACGACCTGAGATCCGATCTCTCGTCCGTGCCGTTTCAACAAAGAAAGTGTCAAGTCTGACCAAATTCTGTGGATACGTGGAGTTCATGTTCCTGCATGGACGCAGGCTGCTCGCGTCCTTTGCTCGCAGAATTTTCTGGGAGCTGAAGTTTCATCGCTTCGTGCAACACAACAAGCTCCTCGATCGAGCGTGTTATGAGCTGGCGGGTGAACCAGACACGTGGACGCTCGTCGCCATGGGCGACTGCGGATCGGTGGACTTCAAGACCATCAAGCATTGCCCAGTTGGTGCGGTCCATGATCTGGTCTGGAAGCTGTCGAGGATGTGTGAAGTGGTTGCGACGGACGAGTATTGCGCCAGTGGTATGCACAGCGGCTGTTCAGAAGCAAGCGACCTCAACAACCAGTACGCACGGAAGCAGTGTGAAGACGGGGTTTGCCGAACCGCGAAAGTCCACAAGGTACTCCATTGTTTGAAGGCGGACGGTGGATGCGGACACACCAAGGATCGTGATGTCAATGCATTCAAAAACATTTTCTCTGTGATGGTGGCTCCTCTGCGTGGTATCAAGCGATCGGAGCGCCTGTGTCGTCGATCCGCCACCAACTGACATGGCCATCACTACAGCATTTCGCCACCCGTTTCGCAATGATCGTGTGGAGAAGGATCCGTTCCCTTCACATGCCCAAATCTAATTTGGGGCGGACACGGTCAACATTGGCTGTGGTCTGCTCGCCAGTCTCCGCCACGCCAGCAACCGAAGATTGGCAGTGCTTCAGCCTCACTCGTTGCGACCAGTTTCAGACAGACTGGAGGTGCGAAGTTAGCGCACCTAGTTTTGGCATTTTCACAGCAAAAGTGTCATGATGTAACAACTAAGTGCACCTTGTTCTAGATGAACATTACCCGCCAATGTCAGCGTTTTGGCGCGAACGAACGCATCGCGGCAGAAGAGCGAGCGAGCGCACTCTCAATCGCACTCTCAATCACACGGCGCACGCCGCGCGCGTGAGCAAGCAGAAGGACGCCGAGTGCGCAGACCGGCAGACCGATAGCATGTCCGAGGCGCCCACGAGCCCGACCGCTGCGGCGTCGTCGCTGCAGCACTCGCAGCTGATCGAGAGCGACGTGCCTGCGAGTTGCCTGGGCGGCGTACCGGTGATGCTGGGCATCGATGAGGCCGGACGCGGACCTGTGATGGGACCGATGGTTTACGGAGCCGCGTACTGGCCGGTCGCGGACAATGAAGCGATGTGCGCGCTGGGTTTCGACGACTCCAAGGCGCTGACTGCTGAGAGTCGCGACAAGCTCTTCGAGAAGATGAAGAGCACCGCCGACCTCGGGTACGCCGCTCCTCTCCTCGTCGAAAGGCTTGCTGCTACGCATCACGTCGCGTCGTGTCCACAACTGAACGGCACGAACAATGGCACGAATAGATGGGTCGTGCGCGTGATCTCGGCAGCCGAGATATCGGACAAGATGCAGCGGCAGACGAGCAATCTGAATGAGATCTCTCGCGACGCGGCGATCCAGATGATCCGTGCGGTGCAGGCGCGTGGGGTGAATGTGGCACAGGTGTTCGTGGACACGGTTGGCGATCCGCGCTGGTACCAGACCTTCCTCACGAAGCAGTTCAACGGCACCATCGAGTTCCGTGTCGAGAAGAAGGCCGACAGTTTGTTCAAGGTTCGTTGCTGACTCGAGTCTCGTGGTGGAGTTGCTCGCTTTGAACGATCGAAATGTATGGAACGCACCAACCAATGCCTCGCAGGTGGTCAGCGCCGCAAGTATCGCGGCCAAGGTGACACGCGACCAAGCCATCGTGCGATGGGAGTGGGAAGGTGCGACACTGAACTTACCGACCGACTTTGGCTCCGGATACCCGAGTGACCCAAAGTACGTCCGCCATCCCCAGCTGGTTGCTTGTGCGTGGTGCGAGTCGCCTCCCTGTGAAGCTGACCGCTCGCCCCTTATAGGACGAAGGCATGGCTCTTGGAGCACATGGACGACGTGTTTGCATTCCCCAACATTGTCCGATTCAGCTGGGGCACGGTTGAGCCGTTCCTAAACAAGGCCACGAAGGTCGAGTGGCCCCACGAGAAGGAGCTCGAGAAGGTATGGGGTCGAGGCGCTCGTCCTCGTTGTGCGGCAGTCGAGTTGCCAGGGTGTCCTCACGCTGCCCCCTGTCGTGGATTGTATTGCTGTGGATTGGACCAGGCACAGGCTCCAGCGGGCACACAGTCCATCGCATCATTCTTGCAGGCGGCGCCGACCAAGCGCAGCACGCAGCCATCGCGTGCCAAGTTCTTCGCCAGTCGCAACCTGCATCACGTCACAGATTTCTAGTGCTCTGACTGGGAGTCCCAGGATGAATTTCTGTCCAATCATGTTCGCTTGAACCCTGTTTTACTGAATTAGATGCGGAAGCGTTACGGCGCCAATCCGCAACGTTACTCCGAGAAGAAAAGGAACCCAAAGCGCCTCCAACAAGCGGACGAAAGGTTCCGCGCGGAGGGAGGAGGATGGCGTCGGCGCTGCTGGCGCCCGAGTGTCTGCAGAGCGGCCGCCTGCGCCAGTTCAGCGCGCAGTACGGCGGCTGGGTGACCATTAAGCTGCTGTTGCTGCCGCACGCGCTGGTAGTGGACCCGGACGCGGACGTGCCCAGTGCCGTGAGTGTCACGCCGCGCAAACGCCGCAACTCGCTCAAGATCTGGATGGATTTGTGCCTCGTGGACAACATCTCGGGCGTGCGCAAGGTGGATGGCGACGACGACGCTGTGGTAGTGAGGAGACGCGCGAGCCACGGCGCCGGGAGCACCGCCGCCGCGCGGGGTCGACATGTATTCGTCGTCTCGACGGAGCGGCCGGTGGCGCAGGAGTTCCGCTTCGATGCGGCGTCCGAGGCCGAGCGGGAGGAGTGGATGCGCTCTCTGCTGCTCGCCAAGAAGCTGCGCAGCGTCGCTGATGGCGCGAAGACCTCGGCGTCCTCGGCCACGGCGATAGGGACTTCAACCGACGCAGAGACGCAGCACGGTATGTGCACTACCCTTCTGGTACTCATGCATGATCGCTCGAGTGTGAGGACTTACGATTTGTGTGTATCAAGCTGCAGCGTTCTTCCGCTTTGCGTCAAGTGGATCGGAGGACAGCGACTCGGGCGAGGAAAACACGCCACCGCCGCCGCCGCCGCCCGCGTCGTCGCCGCAGCAGCACAGCATCCGGCCGCCCCAGGCCGCGTCCAAGCCATCTATCGCGAGAGTAATCCATTGATGCATAGCTGTTCGGTTTCAGGGGTCGATGGCGGGTTTATCCGTTATCTGAAGCTCGACTGGACTCGCCATTAACGCTTCTGTGCGTACGACTTTCTTGTTGTTCACACGCTCTTGCTCGTTCACTCCCGCATTAGCCGCAGTTGAGAGCTGCCGAACCGGTCACGTTGACGATTCTGCACATCGTGGCGTCTATGGGCGATGGATTCAGGTACGCTTCGCTCGATACGAAAGGACCAGAAGTTGATGCATGTGTGGATAGGCCGCAAGGCAAGAGGATACACCTGCACAGACTCACGCGTCTTCTATGATGGGGATTGACATTCACAGAGCGACAGCGTTCATTCCTCTTGGCACTGTGTCGCTGGGCAAAGTGTCGGTCCATCGTATCAAACTCGACGCAATCCAGCAGCTCCGAAAGCAGCAGGCGAAAGCCATTGAAGCGGACACCTCCACCTCCGACCGCGAGCATCAGCGCTCAGCTCTCCGATTTCGAGATTTGGCGCGCAGGAGCCCGGACTGGTTCTCGTTATTCCTTGAGGAGACCGATCGGTGGCTTCAAGATGAGCAGCGCAACATTGGCTCGTATTTGACCGAGCTCGCGGGGAAGCGAAAAGTGATACTCGCACTTCGCCCCACGAACGAAATGCCGCTCCCGACGCTCCGACTGTCGATCTCGGGTGTGGCGAACAAAGTCAGTGACCTCTCACAGCGAACATTCACCACGTACACCATCGACGTCGTCTTCAATGACATGACGTGGCAGCTCTCGCGGCGCTATAAGGAGTTTGCGACCCTGCACGACCAACTTGAGCGGAAGTACGACGGCAACGTGGTAGCGCTTCCTGCAGTCCCGCCCAAGCATATTTTCACACCGCGAGAGGGAGAGTTCGTGGATCGGCGGCGCTTGCAGTTAGAGCAGTACTTGCACGAGTTGCTCGCTCACCCAGTCCTCAGCAACGACGTACTATTGATGTCGTTTCTTGGCGTCGTGTCAACATCGCGTGACCCGGAGCTAAGCCAGAGCAGCATGGGCGTGGTGCATGTCACTTCGCTGCACAACAGCCTCGATTACGGCGATATCATCCTTTTCTCATGCAAGTTTGGTGCGAGCGTTCTCCAGCGTACGGTGAGTAGTTCGTATTGTCGACGTTGTTGCGTGCGGCTTGCTCCGCTGGCACTAACGTTTCCCGTTTTCACTCATCCATGCCTTGACGTAGTTCACTGGATCCAAGTATGATCATGTTGGAATGGTGGTTCCTGGCGCCTCGCGCTCGTTGTTGCGTATCATCGAGGCAACTTCTGACGGTATCCAGGTCTTCTCACTCAAACTCCGGCTCATGGCATACTCACGCGAAGTATCCAACGCGATTGTCGTGAGAAGATTTAGCGCAGAACGAACGCCAGCAGTCGTGGAGGAGCTGACCAAATTTGTCCAGCGCGTCGAAGGAAACTCGTACAGCATCATGGGGATCCTACGTTCGAGCGGCGATTCGGATCGAGCTCTCCAGAATATGATGAATTTACGATCCACCGATGAGTCTGAGGAGGAAGGCAGACGCGACGCGGCAAGTGGAACTACAGCCGTTTCTAGCAGTGGCTCAGGCGAGTACGCTGGATCAAGCGACAGTAGCTATGGAGGTGGCGCGAGCTCCGCGGGTTCCTCACGCTGCAATTCGCCAACGACGACAGCTGCATCCGAAAAGAAGAGCGCGCGTAAGTACTTTTGCTCGTCACTGGCTGCATCAGCGCTCAAACAGATCGGCTGGCTCGAAACGACACGCAAGTCAAGCTCTTTCTGGCCCGGTAGCTTCGAAGACGGCGGTGAGATCGAAGGGTTGCTCGCTTCCGGGGTTGCACTTGGTCCGGAGACGCGTGTGGACTGCCGGATCGTCGAAGTTGGTCTGGCTATCCCTGACGAAACGCAGCAGTGAGAACTGATTGGAATTTGGGGTATCCATAGATCCTGCATTGATCACCGAAGAATGCCTTGTGTTGGTCGTGTTGACGATGGCGGTGGTGAATGACGACGACTCAAAAATTCTCTTCAAAGAACGTCTCCAGCTTCTTGGCAAATGGGAGGTATGGATTCGCGTTGCGGTAGACGGCAATTGCTGCGAGCGCTTCAACAAATTCCGAGTAGACGAATTCACATTCAGACTCGTACCCATTGATACTCGTCGCGGTTGTCGCGATTTCACCGTCGTGCTGCACGAAGGTAACGAGTTGCTTGATGCGTCCATGCGGGAATAGCGCATCGATAAGGCGTCGGTCCTTGAGAAGATTCTCAAAGTCGCTGAGATCCATGAGTTTCCCGCGAGAGCTCGGGTTTTTGTTTCGTTGCGAGTACATACTGAAAATGCGCTTCAGCTTCTTCTCTTGTGCCTTGCAGACGTACTGTACATCCGGATAGAGGATCTGCTTCTTGAACGTGAGTCCTTGCTCCTGGAACTTCCTTGTTAGAGGAACGACTTTCTCCACCACCAACTCTGTCACACAGAGAAGCAAAGAGCTGCCAACGGCGCCAGGAGAGCCCGCCAATTGCTGACTGTCGCTGACGGAGGCGCCATTGAAGACAGATGCAGGCTCGCGTCGCTTCTGAAAATTATGATGAGCTACTCTCGTGAGCGCCTCAAAGAATTCATTCGGAGTTGCGCCGCGGTCTTCGACATCTTCTTCCATATCGTTTGTTCCTGCAGCACCGCTCGCCGCAACGGTGGCGTTTGCACTATTTGTCGTCGAAACTTGTGATTCGCCTCCGATAATACCACCGCCACCGTTGGTCTGGCGTGATTGCTGATAAATGGCCTGGAGGGTCGAACGCAGTATGTTCTTCTTGTCGGTGACCCCTGCTTTGGTCATAACCTTCAGGAACTCTTGCTCCAAGATCCCCTTTCCGCCGGCTGCGCTGCCGTAGATGCGGAAGATTTTGATCAGATCCAGGACATTCTCTTTGAAAACTTGCTCAATTTCGCGCAGCTCATCTTCTCCATCGCACAACGCGAGCAGTTTCGACGCCGGGAGTGAAACCCATGACGCTAGCGTCTCTTTTTCGAGAGCCACTGAAATATTGGAGTCCTTGCCAAGCACGCGTCTCGAAAAATCGTTGTACATGTCACGTAGTACAACTTGCTGGTGCCACTGAGCAATCTGGTTCATTCCCTTGCAGATCTCACTGAAGCGAATGAAATGCGTGTTAACACGCTTGATTTTTGCCAGGAAGATGTAGAATTGCTGCTGCGCGAATGGATCCATCTCGTCCTGAATGAGCGCTTGCTTGACTTTTTCCCATTGTGGTAGGAAGAAGCTGTAGCTCACTCGATGGCGGGGTGACAACGGCAAACCCGGAGAAACATAGTTCGGGTGAAACTCGTACAAGTATACCGCGTACGAGTACAGCGCGTCGAAGTCGTTTAGCAAGAAAGCTTCCCGGTTGATGACATCCGGGGGAAGGTTCATGATGGGCTGCGCAATCTTGAAATATAGCTTGAGTTGCGCTTGCGCTGACAGCGTGAGTGCTGTACCGGAAGTCACTGTCTCGGAGGCATTTACAGAGCTTGGTCCACGTGCCTGATCTTCTCGAACTCGTTGGTGCTCGACCCTAGCTTCGTCCGACATGTGGCACAGCAGCTTTAACATGACTCCGGGGTTTGCGATGGATGATCTGAATTCCTGAAGACCCTTCATCTCCTTGTACTCTTTCTTTTTCTCCTTGACTCGCTTTACGCTTGGCTGAATAGTTGACGACTCGTCCTTCGATACAGGCAATGTGTCAACAGGAGCAGAGGACGCTTTCGGTGCAACCTTCCCGGCGCGTCGAGACATGTGAAAAGCGCGGCGACGCTGAAAATTGAGCCATTGGATCAGACTCTCGGGTGGTTTCATCCGATCGATTCGCTTCTTCGTCTGTTCCAGCAGTGGAGGCAACGGATTCACGGTCTCATGAAGCGGGTGAGTATCGGTGATCTGTCCGCTACATAGTGCCTCGAGAATATTCGAACCGTGAGATTCCTCAAAGAAGTGTCCTGCTGTTGCAGGATACATGTCCTTCAGTTGCAGCGTATCTTCTCAAGAACATAACGAAATACACGTGAATGAGGTTAGTCCGATGAAAGTGCGAGATCACACGGCCATCTATCCTGCTTACGTTGCACGTCGTGGTCGGCCCAACGAAGAGAATGCTGCAGGATGTCCAGGATCGTGTCACCAGCAGCAAATATCAACTTCTGGGACTCACGGTGGCTTTCCTTCAAGCGCTCGATGACCTATACACGGTCGAGAGCAATCGTTATTCTCCGGTATAGTCGCGTAGCCATCGAAAACTGTGCATTACTCTGAGGGATTCCTGTGGCGTCTCGTTCCTGGATGATCACGTCAATACAAGGCAGGCGAGTTAGGTGTCGTATACTTAAAAGCTGTATCCGCAGCCATGGTGCGTACAATTCTTTTTCGTAACGCTGTTTGGTGTGCTCGAGCTTCTCCCTGGCGCGCATGCGCATAAACTTCTGCCAGAATCCCCAGACACGCTGAATCTTCGTCTGCTCGTTCCTGGCAACCAAGACAGTGGATCCGTTAGCAGAGAGAACGAACGTTCAAACCAACGCAGCTGTACAAACCGTTTTGAGGCGACGATCAGTTTTTGAGCTCGCTCATCAACAACACGACTGACATAGCCTTTCCACACCCGAAAGGCGAGGCGTCGACTCTTGTCTTTCGCTCGAAGATTGTTGATGAGTATCAAACGGTCAATCGTAGACTCTTGCTTGATATCTCGAGCATTAGTGTTCTTCCACGCGGCAAAGATCATCCGAACCATTTGCTGTCGCAGCAGCAAAATAGTGCGGTTCATCATCATGATCGCGGTTCTCGCACGCACGAGACTCGCTTCTTTGAACCGCGCTTCGACTTTCATTGCCACACGATCAAACTTGGCGTAGTCGAGGATCTTCTTCGCTAGCTGTTCACGAAACGAAAGCAAGCATTAGAGACGAATTCGAATCAGTTGTTGGTAGATTTCATGCGAAGAACGTGAATATGCAGCATACCACGCTCGGCTGAATTGCTGGCTCCATGGCGAGGATCATGTCAATGAGATATTTCAACCTCGGAGCGTCGCTCATCCGTGCCGAGCCGCAGAAGGAGCACCGCAGCACCCAAGCCAAATTCGTCGAGCTGCAGAACCCGCAAGCCGTAGGTGGCGAAGATGTCACCAGCGGGTTTTTTGCTTCGCTCGGTGGAGTCTCGATGCTAGCGAAGGTGACGTACGGCGTGATACCGCGGTTGTCAACACGTCCTTGGAACTTCTTCCCGCCATCCTCGTGAATTGTTGTCCCGATGGACTCGCGAAGCTTCATTTGTGCTCGACGCTGTTCGAAAGCATTGAAATCAACAGATAACTCGCTACTTTCTTCGCTGTAGTTGTCCTCTCCGTCTTCACCACCTGCTTCTCGTGCTTCGTCACGCTTGTGCCTGTGATTGGTACCTGGTGCCTTGAATGAAGCATTGGCAGAGAGCTTGCGTGATGAAGACTTTGACATGGACGAGGATGATCTGGATACCGTTGACAGTACACTGCATTTCCTTTGTTTCATCGTAATCTGCTCGGATAGCACGTGGCGTTGACTTGGAGAGCCGTGTCTCGCACGATATTGCAGCAGTGACGACACCGAGGTCAGCTCGTTAACCTCGGCGCCTCGTTCCCGTGGGTGGCCTGCACTGGAGGATTCGGAAGCGGGGCAAACTTCGTGAAGACCCTTCGCAGCAGAGACTATGCTCGTAGGGGATGGCACGAGAGCAGTCAACGACGCCGCCGCCGTGTTGGGGCGGTACACTTGCACCGTGGAAATCGGCTCGAGCTGCCGCGGTACCACCGCCGGCGGCGGCTCCTTGGTCGATCGCTGCATACTCGCCGCTTTTGCTCTTCACAGCAATGAAGAGGACGAGAAAAGGCGTCTGCATTTGGCGGATGGAGGGAAACGGTCGCTTGTGGTTGCTCCATGAGGGGGCAACTTCAACCGCCGCAATACAAACCGGAGTATACGGCTACGATGCAGAGTAAGATCTACTCCGAAAGGACGCATGAGAGAGCACTCTGCTGTTTCATTCTCGCAGTTGCCATCAGCAGCACAGATCGGGAAAGACCGACGACATCCGCGGTGTCTCCGCTATTGTTTGAGTGCGGCGCGATGGAGGCGAGTGGATCGTTCCAAGTGGCGCAGAAGGCACCGAGAGCCGAGAGAGGCTGCGCACCGACAGACGGCGTGGTCGTAGCTGTCGATGGTTATTCCTTCGCGACGGACCTTCTGTTTAACGTCGAGGATGTCCGCGCGCGCTGCTTGAGCGGCATCACAACGCAGAGTGTGTTACTGCAGCTGCTGCGCGGTCGTATCGACCTTGAGCGGGAGTACGCTGCTGAGCTTACTAGGGTGGCGCAGCGATACGTGCCGGAGCAACAGGAAGAAGACGGGCCGTTCAAGAACGCGCTTGCAGCGATGCGAGCGCAGTACATCAATACGAGCGTACAACACCGACTGCTAGCAGAAAATCTGAAAGAGGACGTGCTCGACCCGCTCGAAAAGTTCCATTTATACAGCGCACAGAAGCTGCAGCACCTGACAAAACTCGCCGGCGCGATCAAGAAACAAACTAAGGTTGGCTTCAGAATTGCTTGTGCTGGTACCTTGTTAGCGCTGACACTAACTCTCGACTCGATGTCGCTTTGTTTGCCCTGGTGGCACACGTTGGGTGGCTTAGGTCGACGTGGACGTATACAAACGGGAATTTACGGTGTTTGAGAAGTTGTTCCGAGAGGCATCCGCCGCATTTGCAACTGCAATGGACCGCGGTATCTCCAGCACAACCATCGAACAAGAGTACTATCAATTACTGGAGAAACTACTTTCAGGCGAGCCCACAACAGGTGATAGCACGCAAGAACAAACGCAAAGCCGCCAGAAAAGCATCACGGCAAGGAAATCCATCAACAGCAACGGTCATAAGCTCGTGAACTGGTTGCTCTCATCCGACCAGCAGCGCAAGGACAATGCCAGCGAGTCAAGTACGCAAACAATGCAGGTAAGGTTGGGCACAGTTTCTTGACAGAGCACGTAATGCTGCCGCTTTGCAACTCAATTTGACTCATGGATGCTGCTGCATACAGGCGGCAGAAGTGTCGAGACGCAAGTGTTGCCGTGCGTGGCAGAGTGCTGAACAGAGCCTCGTCAACATGTACCAGACGAATCAGTCCATACTCACGGAATACCAGGTAGGATCTCTTTTTTGAGGGATTGTCTTTGCTCTTGAATATCGTCTCACAAGACAATGTATGCTGTAGCACATTGCAGAGCAGAGAGTCTCAACACTGGTCGCCAACATTCAGAAGCACGTCGTGTTCGAATCATCTGCGCTTGCGAATCTCCAGGTACAGCTCATGCTGCACAGGGAGAGTAACGCTCACTTTGCTCAACAACTTGTTGGTTGGTGGGACAGTACGACTGCCAGATGCTAGCGCCAAAGCTCGATGCTATCCCTCCGGAATATGACATTCACCAGATCATTCGCGCGCACAGCCAAAGACCCGAATTGAGCGACATGACAGTGGGCGATCTCTGGAGCGATGCTCTGCAGACACTGACAGCGACTCCAACAACGAGTGAATGCCGATCACTAAAGCAGTGTCCTCTGCAAGTCCGCGATCTGGCACGGCGCAAGCTACCTTTCGATATCATTGGCAGTCGAAAATCTCTCCGAGAAGTTCTTGTTGTTCGGAATTCCAGCTGCCCGGTAGCCCCAGCGCCTGCCGATCGCTCACCGAAGAATCTGAGGTGTTTGAAGATCGTTACCCAACCTAGTGAGGCTCTTGAGGCTGCTGATCCTAACGTGGCACCAGCCCAAGATGTTGCGCGAGCGATTGCTCGAGCGTACGAGCTGCACGTTGAGGACTACCAGCACGCCGAGCACGCAATCCAAATCTCCTCGCAGTGCAATGGACCAGAAGATGCTGCTTCTGACGTGACAGAGGCGACCATATCTACGGATCCGTCCGAGCTATCAGAAGATGAGATGTTCGTGGCCGGTATTTCCAACAACGAGGCAAAGGAAAGATACAGTGGCGATATCTAATCGACGCCTCGCTCCAGCAAGCAAAAGGTCTCTTCCCTAGTTCGAAGCGAAAGAAACTCTTCCCACGAGGAACCCACACTCCGAGGCACGAGTCGCATTCTCCACAAGCGCGGTGAATTGCGCCAAAAATACCGAGGTAGAAATGAGAAGACGTAGTCATTTCTCAATCCCTCGCCCCAAAATAGCACTGGCTTTGGTTCCCCCGATCATTGCCTTCAAGAGTCCACTTACCTATTCGGAACGCCTGAAGTCGCATCGAAGTGATGGAGGACTACATCCGCGGACTGCTGTGTGGGTATCTGGTCGTGCAGACCGGCCTGAAGAGTGACTCGGCCAAGCGCCGACGGATGTTCGCGGTGCTCTCGGACTCGCGCATGGATTTCTACGTAACCGACCCGCGACCCGAATTCAAAGCCAAGATTGCAGACGCTTACATCTTCAAGCCAGGCGATACACAAGTGAATTATTACGCCGAACTGCACCCACGCGCACCTCTATACTCGCTCTGCCTGACGACAGACAAGACCACCGATGTGTACATTGCTGAGTCAGACCGCGAGGCAAAGTGCTGGCACGACCATCTTTCCGAGAGATTGGAGGCGCTGTCATCGATTATTCGCGGCACCCTCTTATTGCGGAAGGAACTGTCGACGGAGCAGCAGCTCAAGCGCGTCGTGTTCAAGACCAAATACCGATGGAAAGCTCGTTACGTGGAGCTCGGTCGCTCCTCGCTACGATTCTGCAAGCCGTCGGAACATCGTACCAAAACAATGAAAGAGTTCACCCTCACCGCGACGAGCTTTGTGGGAGAAGAGAGCATCGAATACCTCAAGCGCCTGCGCGTGCTTGCATCCTACTCAATCCCGGTCGTCCCTACTGCCCAGGTTTCACGACAGCTCGATCGTGCGCAGCGATATGCGGCAGATACGCAGCGATCGACCATGAACAGCTATGGGATCAGCATTGCTTCCGCAACGAAATGCGATGGCGTGTCTGTCTACTACCCGTTCATTGTGGCGACAGGGGAGTCATTTCTGCTACTTGCGGCAGCTACGGAGCGATCGCGCGAAGAGTGGATCACTGCCATCCGCATGCGTATCGTCTCGCTCAAGTATCGTCACAACAATCCACAGGAGAGCAGGAATGCCAAGGATCTGCCCAAACTCCAGGGCTCCATGGACACGATGTCCAAGCCAGGGAGTAATTGGAGGCGTCGATGGGTCGAGCTGGACAACGGCATTTTACGCGTGAAGTCGAACGAGCGCAATTTGGGTGCCGTTGTTGAGACGCGGATAATTCCGACCTGTCAAGTAATCCCGACATTGAGCAAGGCAAACGCATTCGTCGTGAGTAACCTCGGCAGCGAGATTGCGCTCGCACCTGCGGGGTTGCGCGAGTCAACCAAATGGATGCAGATCATCGCCGAATCGGCCAAGGGCATCACCCATGCTCAGTACCGCCGAGCTTTCGACCCGGACATTCAGAAATTGTTGCGCCGCAGCGTCGTGTACGCATTGGTCGTGCCACCAGACGAGGAGACAGGTCTCGTGCTTGAGAAAGTTAACCAGCGCGTTGTCGTGCTCAGTCATCACATTTCGCTTGCGCTGAATCAAGAAGCCACCAAGTTCTCCTTTCCGCGTCTACCCTTCCTTTGGAGACGCAACCACCAACCGAGGCACTCAACAACAAAAGAACCGGCTCTCTCGGCTGATCTACCGCTTGAAGAGGGCCATGAAGCAGCCGAAGAGTCTCACGATGGCAATCTCAATGCCAATGAAGGCCAGCGGTTCCCAATTCCACCGGGAAGTGTGCTTGTGGGAGTTCAGTACTTCGGTATGCTCTACGACTCGTTCGAGAATATGTGGCACAAGATTCTGGAAAAGAGACCTGCTGGAAACGGCTGTGATCTCGACACTCAGCAGCCCAAGCAACCCATGAGACTTCTGTTCCGAGCACCTATCGAGAAAACGGGAATCGGTCGTGTAAAGTATCGCGCAGGAGACGACTGGGCACTTGCAAGGTGCCGCCTAGCGAACGGAACCTTCAGTATTACGTGCGTGCGTGGCGAACACGAGCTACTCGCTCTGCCGCTTCGTTTCAGCCTCGTTGAACTCGTGAGCGACGAGAACTGCCCCAACTGCGTCAAGATATCGTGCACTATTCCTAACCTTTTTAGCCCTACCGACAGCAGCAGCAGTAGCGGTGACTCGTCGGGAGATGCACCCACAGACTCAAACCGATTCGTCTCCGTCTTCTTGAAAGTGGAGCTGGATGCTGACCTGTTCGTGTGGTTCGAGTTTCTCTCACTCGAGATCTCCGTCGCGCGCGACGGACTAAATTTCCCGTTGACGCCCATGTCGATTGATCAAGCAGCAAAAATGATCGCATCCTGGCAGAAATTGAGAAACGAGCTACCGTCTGCTGCCGGCTATGCGAGCGACCAGCAGCGCGCATTTCGTCGTTGCCGCACCGTCGGCGACCGCGTGCATGACATCGAGAGCGACGTGCTCGAAAATGAAGCTGCCGTTCTCCAGAGTGGAGAGCCAGAGGAGTTTTGCGGCATCTGTGACACCACGGGAGCAGACACCACGCCTGGTAGCAGCACCACAGCCAAAAGTCCTGCAATATTCCCCGACACCCCAAAGCAGAGTCGAATCCCGCCTTTCGGATTATATGACGAAGCATCTCGGCACCTAACCGATGACGAGGTATACAGCTTCTTCCAACAAATAGGCGCCAGGAATGGAGGTCACGTTGGACTCGCAGAAGCAACTGCGACTATGGAAAGGCTCACAAGCCATTTGTGTCTTTCGAGCAATGCAGAGAAACCGCGCAGGTCCGTTGGCAACTTACTCGGCAGCGACTTCTGCTCTGCCATTCATGCGCTCATCGTCGCGGAGACAGCCACAGACAGACTCCCACTTTCGTTCGAGGCGTTTGAGTCGCTCGTGAAGCGCATCCAGCACCCTGATGTGCTCGAGCTGGTGCGCCGGTTCGCGCGCAATGAGATACACATCATGTAGGCTCTCATTCTTCTTCGGCGACGTCTATTGAGAGAGGAAAGTGTGCGCAACAGCTCGCTCCCGAAAGAACGACAGAGCGAAGATCCATCTCTACACGCACTCGCTGGAATTTAATGCAGCTTGGACGCGATGTGGTCTTGCAGCTCTTTGAGGCTGTCGAACCACTCGCTCCATTTATCCAGGTCTTCCGACAGGTCCGGCTCCTGCGTCCAAACAGCTTGCTGTCACTCATCCTGCTCGCGTCATACTCTGCCGACGAAAAACTACTATAGACATCTCACCTCGAGCACGAAGAGCACTTTGTCGTCCTGCTGCAGCTCGCGGAAACCCATGGCCAAGAGACTCTGGTGCCCGCCGTCAAACTGTCCAATGTCCGTGTGGAAGTCGGCGTTGTCTCTCGGGATATGTCGCAGCGCCGCATTCTCGGGTGACGCGATCACGTTGGATATCACTGCCAGCAGCTTCTCCGCTGCGTTCCGGAACACTTTCTGCGATTACAGAGCCGCCATCAGACCAGGCAAAACGCACCATCAACTCCACCGACCAATTGGTGATCCGCACCTCGCTGCCTGTGCTCTCACGCAGCAGACCAAGCGCACGATCTAGCGACTCCTTCCCAGGCTTGACAGTGCTGTTGGCTGCCTCTCGCTGCGCTTGCTCCTCACGAGCGCGTCGCACCTCTTCTTGCCGCTCACGCGCGCGCTGCTCCCGCTTGAGCTGTGCGACCCTCGCGAGCTCCGCCACACGCGCACGCTCCGCGTCTTCTTCGATGCGCCGCTGCTCCCGTCGTTGTTGGTCTCGTCGAGCTCGCTCCGCTGCCTCCGCTTCGCTTCGCTCCCTTGCATCCCTCGCGCGTAGCTCCTCTGCTCGCCGCTTGCGCTCGCGCTTGTCGCTCTTCGCCGTCTCGACGCGAGAGGCCACTAGCGCCAACAAGTCGCGCTCCTCGACCTGCTGTTTCACGTCGTCGTATAACGCCAGCATCTCCTTCACGCGGGCCATCATCTTCGGCCCGAACCGTGGCGTCTGCGTCACGGGATCTACCATCGCGCATCGCGCGCGGAAGCGGTCCATGGATGCGTCCACCTCGCCTTCCAGCGCGTCTCGAATGGATACCAGCGCGTCCTCTGCATCAGCGATTTCGTCGTCGTCAAAACCGTCTGCACCGCGCTCGCTGGCAGCCCGCAGCGCCTCCAGACGCGCCGAGAGCGCCGCTACTGCCGCCACCGCCGCCCGGAACTCGCTCATGATGCGCTTGGTGGTGATCGGTGCAAAGACTGGGGTACAATGTAACCTCGGGGTACGCGTAACAGGTTGAAGACGTTGGGATGCGAAGCGACGCGGACGGGGGATCGAGCTGTCGCGAGCTTGGCAAAGATCATTCGCGATCGATATCGATGGCTAGGCGGCGAGGGAGCGATGCTGGCGATCGCCTCGGGGCGTCGGGATCCTCGGGCAGCGGGAACAACAACAACGCGAGCGTGCTGCGCATCAAGATCATCTCCATGGGCGACAGCGGCGTGGGCAAGAGCTGCGTGATCAAGCGCTTCTGCGAGGAGAAATTCGTGAGCAAGTACATCTCGACCATCGGCATCGACTACGGCGTCAAGCCCGTGCTCGTAGGCGGTGTTGAGGTGCGCGTCAACTTCTGGGACCTGTCGGGTCAGCCCGAGTTCCTCGAAGTGCGCAACGAGTTCTACAAGGACACGCAGGGCGGGCTGCTTATGTTCGACCTGTCCAGTCGCCGGAGCTTTGAAGCACTCGACGGCTGGCTTCGCGAGGCCGCCAAGTTTGGCGCCGGCAAGTTTCCCTGCGTGCTCTGTGGCAACAAGGCCGATCGCCACCGCGTCGTCTCCGAGGACGAGGCGCGTGCGTTCGCCCAGGCGCGAGGATTTGAGTATTTCGAGACCTCAGCGTGCACAGGCGTCAACATCAGCGAGGCGTTCTATTCGCTGTTCGAGCGAGTCGTGAGAGAGCAGATCCGGGAGAGATGAAGAGCCTCACGGGAGCTTGCGAGCATCATGTTGAGAAAGCACCGCGCTGCGCGTGGGCAGAGGCGTTGACTCTGGGGAAGCGAGGCGTCCGACTCTAGTACAGATAGACACTGTACGCGGTGGCGACGCAGAATAAACTGTCCTGCTCCTCGTAGCACGACCGACGTGCCAGCATTAGTGACGAGCTTCGTGGTTCTGTCTCTGATTACAGTGAGATGCGTACGTTGGAGAACGTCTCGGACGCGTAGCAGTCCGTTTCGGCGTCCCAGAAGCAGCGGCATCCCATCCTGAGCAACACCACGCCGTGTCAAGTTCCACGTCAGTCACTTGCTGAGGCGCTCCGGCGTGGCCGTGCCACAGAACATGCATACCTTACGCCTTCTCCCCGCTGCTCTCCGATGACGACCTGGACGACGTACTTGTACCTCGGGTAGTTGCCGTCTACAAGCGTCAGTGTCGCAGGACAACCATGGCGATCAGCGAGTACTCGCAAGAGGAGTAAAGTAGCTCGCGCAGTAGCTTCCACGGCTCGCCAGACCTTTGAGCTGGGCCTTCACTGCGTCCGAGATCTCTTTCGTCAGCACGGCCGCGCGGTCGGACGAGTACACGACCTTGTCGAGCTTCTCCTGCAGCACCTGGCCGATGATCTGCTTCATCTTTGTCGTCGTAGGTCTGTGGATCGAGCGAGAGAGCGGAGGAGTGACGAAGAGCACTCGTGACCCCCTGACAGCATCTGGGGAGATTCTCTGGCCACCGAGCTCGACGCGTGGCGTCTCACGTACTTGTTCTTCGGGTTGAGGCGCAGCGCCGCGGCGCTCTCGCCCTTGATCGGCGGAGCCGGCATGGCTGACTCCCTTCAACCAGTAAACGCTCGGACGCGAGTCCCGCCGTTCGATGGACGGGCACAGCGCTCAAGCGGCAATGATCGCGACCGTCTGGACGGCGAGTGCCTCCTCGAGCCAGATAGGATCCAAGAGAGATCGATCGATGACAGCAAGTGTAAATAGCAAAATCGGGTTCATATTGACCTTTCTGTGTGTAGGTTGTTGTGCTTGATCGGCACAGGCAACGAGCTCCGAGCTCCGAACTGTGCGTGCGACGTCTCGCGTACCACCCCTACTTGGTGGTGATGTGTATGTGTGTGTGTGTGTGTGTGGATGGTTGTTGGTTGGTTGGTTGTTGGTTGGTTGGTTGGTTCGTCCTCCCCTGAGCGTCTAATAGTTGATGGGGATGCAAACGGTGCCTTCTTCTCGACACCGTTCACTGCTTGGACTCGATTGACAGCTGCGGCAGCGACTTGGCATTATCCTCGCAGTCCACGACTGCAGCGTCAGGCTTGACCGCTGAGGGTGGACTCGCGGGGTTCTCACTTGACGTCTTGAACATTTCCTTCTTGAGGAAGAGCAGCACCTTGCGGTTGCGTGCGTACTTGTACGAGCGGCGGCGGTCGACCAGCTGTGACTCCCGCATGCAGCTCTCGCGCAGGCTGCTCTCGCGCAGACTACTTTCGCGCGCGTACTCGTCGAGATCGGCCTCGTTCTCCTCGTCCTCGGAGAGCGAGTCCACGTCAGTGCTGTTGGTGGAGTCTTCGCGCGGGATCTCCTCGTCCGCGGCCATCTTGGGTCCCCGCTGCTTGCTCTCTGCTTCGGCTTCGGCCTCCCGAGGATCCTCCACCACCGTGTGGAGTGACCCGCACTGGTGAATAGGCGCGCGCTCCGACGGCTTGAGCTGCGCTGGTCGGATCGGCTGGTGGAACGGGTACGCCATGTGCGCCGGGTCCTGTACGATTCCGCTGCCCAGGAAGCCGCGCAAGATGGAGAGCCCGATAGTGCTGATCTCGCTGCGCAGCAGGTACTCGCGACTGATGAGCAGGCGGTGGAGGCGCACGAGATATTCGAGGAAGGCGTCGCAGCGGTGCTCAACCACCCGCCCGAGCTTGGACAGGAACTTGTGTCGCCGCGGGAAGTAGAGCTCCTCCACGAGCGCACCGAGGCGCGGGAACTCGTCGTGGAAGATGGAGAAGTGCTCGCTCACCTGCGCGCGCAGCGTCACAAAGTCCGAGAAGCGCCGGTAGACGATCCAGCTGCGGCCCGTGATGGCGTTCTGCACGTAGACGGCGAACACCGCCTGGCCCTTGGCAGCCAGCAGCGCCTTGGGGGTCTTGCCCGCTGCCTCGGACCGCGGCGCGGCTGTCGGCTTGACGTCGTACACGGCGATCGAGCCCGGCGTGACCATGGATCGCTCGATGGCCGTGCCACCCATGGCAACGGGCGGCTTGTCGCCGCTACCCGCGCGCAGGACGAGCGCCGGCACGTGCGGCTGCCTGTTGAGCGGACTCGTCGGCATGGGGGATGCCACGATCGGACGCATCATACTGCCGCTGCCGCTGTTCTGTGTGTGTGCGTGTGTGTGTGCGTGCGTGTGTGTGCTGGATGGGAGGAGAGCTGTGCACGGTGCTCGCTAGCCTAGCGAGGCACTCCCGGACACGTGTGATCGGTTGGCGTCCGAATCGCAACTGACGCGCTCTGCTTGCTGTTGCTGCCTCCCGCCCTCTCTGCCTGCGGAAAGGCGAGCAGGCGAGAGAGCGGGAGATACGAAGAGAGATGCGCCGCGGGCGAGAGAGGAACGACCAGACGAAGTTGCTGCCCGGCGGATACACCGGGAAGGAGAGCGGGCGGGTGGGCGGGCGGACGGACGGACGGCAGCGTGGCATGCCATGCCGCATGCATACTCGGCGTCGGCGCAACCGTCTCGGATGTGCGCGCCGCCTCTGCACGTCACGCGGCCGCCGCTCTTGAGGTTTGTATGTGGAGCCTAACATAACACCCTATTCATTCAACCCTAAACGCTCTGAACATCTCGGCTGAAGTCGCTGGTGTTCCGACGTGTGATTGGTCGGTACCGCTTCAGAACCCTGGACCTAACGGCTATGACAGGGTTTTGGACCGGCTACCTGCAGTAGCATCGTCCGACCGTCGCTGTCAGTGGCAATCGATCGATCAATCGATGGGGGTGGAAGTTCGCGCGATTCGACGCCGCGATGGTGGACGCTGCGGTTGCACGCTGGTGCGCCGGCGAAAATTTCAGGCGTGCAACACCGAGGACGCTCGATCGAATCGACGGGAACGCGTGCGTTGTTCGCGACTGCGGCGGCGTGATCCGGTCGAGGATCTGCATGCTGCCTTGGTTCGGGTCGGCGTGGCACAACATTGTCGTTCAGCGCACGGACCACACTAGACACACACGCGCACGCGCACGTTTTCCACTCGCGGCGCAGTGATTCGCCCGTGAGATGTGAGCCCTTGCTGAACCGCGCGCCGCCATCTAGTCGCCAGCATCGACGGGTTGACAAAGTGACACGTGCAGTCGTCGAGACGCGGCAAAATCCAGGTCGGTCAGTCGGTTGCTTGCGACTTGAGCCGCCGCTTGACGAGACGAGCGTGATTTCGCGACTACCACGCATTCTCTTTGGCCCGGCTGCGGAGCCCCTAGTTACTGCCGCGCGTGGTGGTACCGAGCGCGTTACTTGCTTGAGTCGAGTGCCCGGCGTATCGTCGCCTCGAACCATGCGCACGGCCATCCTCTTGAGCTGAAACGGGGAGACCAGGTGCTGTTCCCCCGTTCGCGCTGGCGCAGCGGAAGGCGCCGACTAGGTTCGGACAGACGTTCTTGCACGCATTGGCACAAATTGGAAGACAGATGCAGGGCCATATGTGCTGCCTCCTCCGTGTGGGTCGCTGAGCTTCGCTGGTCAACAAGAGAGCCGAGGGTCTGTTTGGATCGGGAAGAACTGGTCGCTGCTCCGTTCAGAATGCGACTTCTTCGAAGGTACGACCAGACCCCGTTTGGCCGGATAGGGTCTTTAGAAAGTCTTGTTACGGATAGGGTGTGAATAGCGTTCATTGCAATGGGAAATGCAGCACGTTTCGACAAATGGCCTTTTCGGAGTCTACTTTCAATCGAGCGGATCGCCAACTTTTGTCATCTCGATGTTGTTTTGGCCAATGGGAATCGGTGCTGGGCATGCGTAAACGCTCTGCCGTGCAGTTTACGAAATAGGAGGTAAACAGCGCAAAGCTTACAAATGTATCGTTTATCAGTTTTAGAACACCTGTCCAGTCTTCTTACAGATTGTGTCAAATTGTCTCTGTCGCCAGCGATTTGTCTGTTGCTCCAAATCAAGTGTCTTGAAGAGCCCGTTTCACCCAATATGGATGATGCAAACGGTGACGATAGCGTGAAGCGGACCACCCTACACAAGTTGTCGAGGCACTCCATCGCACTTCTTTCGCACCCGCCGATCCTATTGCAGCCAAACGATCCTCACTCTTGACTTCCAGCGATAGTCCCAAACAGGCACAGCAATCGGTTGGACCTCGCTTTCTAAAACCCCAAATATCGACACCCTGGGTCATTGGGAAATTGGGTGGGCGAGCTCTCAGCGGCATCGCAAAAGATCTTTGGGTCCTAGAGTTTCTATTGGCGCCAACGCCCTGCCTGGTCCGGAACGACCCGGCCAGGCCGCGTTGGCGCCAAAACGCGTCTGCCCGACTGAATTGGCGGCCATGGCGCTGGGTGTGCGCGAGAGCGTGAGCGGCCGGCGGCTCTCGCTCGGCGACAACGGCACCGAGGAGCCCGTGTGCGGCGGCCGCGGCGCCATCTACCGTAGCGGGCCCAAGGTCGCGCTGCGCTGCTGCGGCAAGGCGTCGCTCATCGTCACGCGGCGCCTGCGCCAGAGCGTCCTGCGCCTCGGAGACGTGCAGCTGCTGGACCGCGGGTGCGTGCGATCGATCGGTTGCTGCCACTGCTCCTAGCTGTTGCTTCGACTACTACTGCTGCTGCGGATGGCCGGGAACTCACGCGGCTCGCGGTGGCAGCGACTCGTTCTACGCCAACGGGACGCTGACCAAGTACGAGGTCGTGGACCTGGAGCTGGCCGACGCCGCGCGCGCGCAGCCGGCAGCCGCCGCCGGCGCCGGCGCTGGGCTTCACGTGCTGCCTACGCGCGTGCCGAGCATCACGCTCAGCTCGAGCCGCTCGGCCGCGAGCGAGCGCCAAGGCGCGCGCGTCGTGTCGTCGTATTTCGCGCCGCGTCCGGCAGCCAGCGCGTCCTCGTCCTCCTCGTCCTCGTCCTCGAGCGCCAAGGCGCGCACGGCGGCGATGCCGTCGGGCTCCAAGCTGGAGCATCTGTCGGCGCTGTCGCCGGTCCGGCCGCGGGCCAGTCATCGCGCTGGCAGCCGCGCCGCGCCGCCGAAGGAAGTGATCCACGTGGGCTCGGACGACGGCGACGAGGAAGAGGAGGACGAGGAAGAGGAGCCGCGCGCGCCCGTGAGGATACGGCGCAGCAAGAGCGCGCGCGCCATCATCGAGTCGGACGATTCGGGCGAGGACTCGGGCGAGGACTCGGGCGAGGACGGAGAGGCTGCGGAGCGACGCAAGAGCACGGGGACGACGACAGCGGAGGAGGAGCAGGAGGCGGCCGGCGACTCGCCTGGCGAGGACGACGTGTTTGCGCGCGAGCTGCGGGCCGGCGGGTCACAGGCGAGCGCGTTGGGCGATCGACCGCGCGTGTCGGCGGCCCGCGACTGGATGGAGGCGTTCGGTCGCGGCGGTGGCGGTCGCGGCGGCGGCGAGAAGGAGGAGGAGAAGAAGAAGAAGAAGGCGAGGATGTCGAGCGGCAGGTGGCAGGCACGGCCGTCGGCGCGCGGCCTGAGCCTGGGCGGCGGCGGCGGCGGCGGGGACGGCGGAGACAACGACGGCGACTCGGACGAGGAGGAGTTCACGCGGTCGCACGACCAGGTGGGCCAGCTGCTGGTCGAGTGCGAGCAAATCGCCAAGAAGCTGCGGCGGTCTATCCTCGCATGGTCGGGCCGCTCTCCGCACTCGTCCTCGCCGTCCGCCTCGACCGACGCGTCGGACGAGGACGGGCGCGCGCCGATGCAGGACGAGCACGTGTCGCTCGCAGAGATGGCGGGCGGCGGGCAGCGCGCCGTGACGCAGGCCGACATCCCGGGCTTGAGCGCGGCGCTGGAGCTCAAGCCGTACCAGGTCGTGGGCGTCAACTGGCTGCTGCTGCTGCACGAGAACCGCGTCTCGGGCGTGCTCGCGGACGAGATGGGGCTCGGCAAGACGGTGCAGACCATCGCCTTCCTGCAGCTGCTGGACGCGCGCGCGAGGCGTGAACGGCCGGCTAGCGCCGCCAGCGCCAGCGCCAGCGCCAGCGCCAGCGCCGGCCCGCACCTCGTGGTTGTGCCCGCGAGCGTGCTGAGCAACTGGCAGCGCGAGTTCAAGTGGATCGCTCCCTCGCTCCGCGTCGTCGTGTACCACGGGGCGAAGGAGGACCGGATGGCGCTGCAGGACGAGCTGCTGCACGGGCGAGCGTCCCGAGACGAGGGCGGGGGCGAGGGCGAGGAGCGCGGCGGCCTGCCGCCCTTCGACGTGCTGCTGACGACCTACTCGTACTTTGAGCGCGACTCGTGCCAGGACGACCGCGCGTTCCTGCGCTCGTTCGCGTTCGCGTACATGATCCTGGACGAGGGGCACAGCATCAAGAACGCCAAGACGTCGCGCTTCAAGCGCATCTCGGCTGTGCGCGCGCGCACGCGGCTCGTGCTGAGCGGCACGCCGATCCAGAACAAGCTGAAGGAGCTGCTGGCGCTGCTGAGCTTCCTCATGCCGCGCATGTTCGACCACGGCTCAGACGAGCTCCTGTCCTTCTTCGACGGCACGGAGGAGAGCAAGTGCGCCAAGGTGCGCCGCATCCTCGCGCCCTTCATCCTGCGCCGCGAGAAGCGGCTCGTGCTCCACCAGCTCGTGCCCAAGACGGAGCGCGTCGAGATGCTCGGCCTCGGCGACGCCCAGCGCCGCGCCTACCGCGACCTGCTCGAGCGCGTCGTGCGGCACAAGGAAGCCGCGGCCGCGCGCAAGCAGCAGATTAAGGACCGCCGGCGCCGCCACCGCAGCGCGCTCGACAAGCAGGTGCGCGAGCTGCTCGGCGACGCGTTCGACGCGCCGGGCGAGGGGCAGGAGCGCCAGGCCGCTGCCGACACCATCGGCTCGGACGTGACGGTCTTCACGCAGTTGCGCAAGGCCGCGAACCACCCGGCGCTGCTGCGGCTGCACTACGCGAGCGACGAGGCGCTCGACACCATGGCGCGGTGTCTGCACCGCGCCGAGGCGTTCGGCTCGCAGTGCTCGCTCGCCATGGTGCGCCGCGAGCTCGAGGGCTACTCGGACTTTGAGCTGCACGACCTGTGCGAGCAGTACTCGGGCAACGAGGCGCTGCGCGCGCTGCGGCTGCCGGCCGAGGCGCTGCTGGCGTCCGCCAAGTTCGACTACCTGCGCGAGCTGCTACCCAAGCTGCGCGCGGCCGGCCACCGCGTGCTCATCTTCTCGCAGTGGACCAAGCTGCTGGACCTGCTCGAGGTGCTCATGCGGCACCTCGAGTGCCGCTACCTGCGCCTCGACGGGTCCACGGACGTGGCCGAGCGCCAGGGACTCATCGACACGTACAACGCCGACACGTCGCTCTTCTGCTTTCTGCTGTCCACGCGCGCCGGCGGGCTCGGCATCAACCTCACGGCGGCCGACACGGTCATCCTGCACGACCTGGACTTCAACCCGACGAACGACGAGCAGGCCTGCGACCGGTGCCACCGCATCGGCCAGACGCGGCCCGTGACCGTCTACAAGCTCGTGGCGACCGACACGGTGGACCACGAGATCTTCAAGCTCGGCGAGAGCAAGACGCAGCTCAACCACGCCGTGCTAGGCAAGCTCAACGCGCTCGGCGACGAACGCAAAGCGGCGGCGGCGGCGGCCGGCGCCAAGCGCGGCGGCGTCACGGTCGAGATGCTGCTCGCGTCCGTCATTTCGTCGTATAGGCAGCAGACGACGGACGGCGAGGACGCCGAGGCGTAGGCGCGCGCGGGCGGCAAGGGGCCAAGGGGCCGGGAGCTGGACGAGGAACGCGCGGATGCGATGGATCAAACAGTGGGAACGCGCATTGTGGCCGGGTGGCGGGCGCTCGATGCGACCGCGCCGGAGGCTCAGTCCGCGGGCTTTGCATCGCGTGTGTGCGGACCGATCGGGCCGTCCGCAGCGGCGGGACGGGGGCCGCTAGCCGCGCGGCGAGGCGAGGCGAGGCGAGGCGAGGCGAGACTCCCAGCGGGATCCACGCGCCGGAGCGGAGTCAGGAGACGGGAGGCGCCGCCGGTCGCGTCACGACGGGGGCCGCGCCGCTGCCTGAGAGAAGCCACGGCGTCGTCAGGTCGGCTCTGTCGCAGAGCTCACGGGCCGCGCGAGGACTCGACGGTGGCGAGCGGGACGTACCGCGAGCGCCTCGACCGACTTGCGCGTCTGCCGATCCGCCAGCTCGGGCACGAACTGCTCGCTCGCCAGCGAGGCACATGGACACAGTCGCAATCAATCACACAGGCGCGTTAGAGCCTTGTATCCGTCTCTGGCCGCGGCTCGCGGGCGTCGAGGGCGAGGCGCACGATGCTGTTGCTCTCTCGGCGCGCGACCTCCTCGTCCGTCTCCTCGGTCAGCGGCGTGATGCGCGGCAGAGCGTCGCGGACGCTCAGGTCGCCCGGGTAGTCGCCGAAGGGCGGGAGGTCCGCGCGCAGCGAGTCGTCGGCCAGCTCGTCGTCGTCGTCGTCGGCCATGTCGTCGAGCGAGTCCGAGTCGCTGCGGTCGTCGAGCTTGCGGCTCAGCCGGTCGGTCGTGCGCCGGATCTGCGCGACCATGGTCGAGATCTCGGACAGCGCGGACGGGATGAGGTCGAGCGTCAGCTCGGCTCGGCTCAGCTTGCGCGACACGCGGTCGATCTGCGAGACGCGCCGCGCGCCGGCACCACCGCCGGCGGCGGCACCGCCTCGGTCTCCGCCGCTGGCTGGCAGGTCGCTCGCGCTCGACATGGTGTGGCGCGTGACGACCGGGAAGGCGCCGTGGGCATGCCCGTGGCCATGGGCGTCGGCCATGGCGAGCGCGCTGACGGCTCGCGCGGCCGCCGAGCCGTCGAGGAAGGCGGCGCGCTGGGAGCCGACGCGCGCGGGCCGCACCAGTCCTGAGAAGCTGCGCGAGAGGCGGCGCATGGAGGAGACGTTGACCCTGGCGGCGCGGTCGGCGATGTCCTTGAGCTTGTCGCCGAGCTTCTTGGCGCGGTAGATGGTGCGCAGCGAGACGGACATGCGGCGCTGCTTGAGCGACTTCTCGACCACGAGGTTGAGCTGGTTCTGCACCTTGATCTTCTCGGCGGGCGACTGGATGTTCATGTTGTCGAGCTGCCGTTTGATGACCGTGCGCTTCATGCGCTCGCCGAACTCTGGGTACTCGGCTGCGATCTCGTTGAAGGCGCGCTTGCTGAGCACGTTGAGGTCGCAGACCGTGACGGCGCGCACCGTGTTGGTGCGCCGCACGTCGATGACGAGCGCCGTCTCGCCGAAGAAGTTTCCATCTCGCAGGTACACGCGCTTGCTGTCGTCGTCGTCCGACACGAGGATCTCGACGAGTCCCTTGCGCACGATGAACATCTCCTTGCCGATCTCGTCGCAGTAGATGATGGTGTCGCCCGGCAGGTACACGGCCGTCTCGAGCGCGAGGCAGACCTTGCCGAGGAAGCGCGCGTCCGAGCCGGCGAAGAAGGGCACGGTCTTGACCAGGTCCTTGTACAGGTGCAGCGCGATGGTCGTGCGCAGCGGCTTGGAGATGCCCGGCTGGTTGAGCAGCATCATGTCCGAGTACGCGCGCTGGTTGATCCACAGGTAGTCGTAGTTGCGCCGCACGCGGTGCTGCAGCTCCTCGGGCAGCTCGTAGTACTTCATCTCGGCCGAGATGATGTCCATGCGGTTGCGAAACTGCGCCTTCTGCTGATCCCAGCTCATGAGCAGTGCCAGCACGTTGCCGAACAGGAAGCTCGAGAAGACCGTGCCGACGAGGAAGACCGTGAGGCTCGCCGCGTACATCTCGGTCGTCGCGTCCGTCGCCGGGTCGCGCAGCCGCGCGATGCGCGCGTACGTCGTGCTCTCGCCGATACCCAGGAACATGAGCGTCACCGTGTGGATGCTCTGCATGTACATGGGAGCGAGCTGCCACCGCACCGCCATCAAGCCGGCGGCCAGTTAGCGACTGTCCGAGATGCTTGGCGAGTCCGTCGCACCGACAGGCAGACAGACAGATAGACAGACAGACAGATAGACAGACAGGCAGATAGATAGATAGATGGACGCACGTCAGTGTCGTCGCAGGGCGGGGCGTCGGCCGGAGAGCCGCAGTCGCTGAAGAGGCTCGCCCAGATGCAGGCGAAGAGGTGGAGCCCGAGCACGAGCGCGAGCAGGCTGATGGTCAGGTTGTAGTACTTGGCGTACTCGCGCAGGTACTTGAGCAGCCGGCGCACGCGTAGCAGCTTGGGGATCTTCTGCAGCTTGACGATCTTGATCGACTTGCCCGAGGACGACACGAAGAGCGCGAGCGGGAAGTTGGACACGAGGTCCACGATGAACCACGAGTGCAGGTACTTGTGCGCCACGGCACGCGCGTCCATGATGACCTCGCCGTTGACGACCACACCCGTGCGCAGCGTCATGGCCATATCTGCGGCGGGCGATCGATGGTCGGCATTGAGAGGCGAGCAGGCTCAGAGGCAGATAGATGCGCGGGCGGATCGACAGACGGATCGATAGACAGACAAGCGAGCGTACCGGCGATGAAGTACCAGTCGATGAAGGCGTTGAGCCCCGAGAGCACGCTCCAGTCGACGTAGCCGAAGCCGATGATAAGCGGGACCATGCCAACGACGTAGAGCACGCAGCAGGCCGTGAGGACCTCCCAGAGGCGCCGCAGCTTCGAGTTGGGGTGCAGCATGAAGCGCGACGAGCCGTCCTTGGCCGCCGTCTCGTGGTAGATGTCGATCGCCGGCTCGGCCGTGCGCACCAGCATCGCGAGCTTGCCCAGCACCTTCCAGCGCCGCCCGTGTGCGCGGACGCCCGGCAGCTCGTCCGTCGGGCCCTGCAGCGGCGAAGCGACTGGCGGCTCGGGGGCCATCGGTGCCGGCGAGGTCGCGCCTGCGCGGGTGCTCTCGGCCTTACTGCGTGTCCGGACGGGCGGCGGAGGACGCGGAGCGGCCGGCGGATTCGCTGGGGTGGCGACGGTCGCCTCGGGAGGCACGACGGCCGTGCAACGAGCGGCCGCGGTCGCGTCCGACTCGGGAACGACGCGATTGCTGGCGCCGACGGCGCAGCCTGACGCCTTGCTCGCCATGGACGGATGGACGTACGCACGCACGGATACGCGACGGCGACGACAAGAGCGGCCGTAGGCGACGCGTGCTACTGATGCGCTCGCGAGAGCCAAAGACGGCAGATGCATTGGCCCGGACGCGTCGGCATTGCTCGTTCGTTTCGTTTCGCGCTCACGCGCCAAAGTTAGTGAGCGAGCGGAGAGCGCCGCGCGGATTGCGATGCGCTGAGTAATTATAGCGCGGTGTATCCCTCCTCGCCCTTGCGCGGGTCGTAGAAGAACTTGTAGGCGAGCATGGGTCGCAGCGGCGCGCCCGAGCGGAAGCGCGCGACCAGGTCCGGGTTGCTCATGAACCAGCGGCCGAAGCCGACGCAGTCGGCCTCTCCGGCGCGCAGCTTCGCCTCAGCGCTCTCGCGGTCGTAGCCGAAGTTGGCCATCACGACGCCGCCGAACGCGCGCTTGGCCTCGGCGCTCGAGATGAAGCGCGTGTGTGCGCTCACGCCAGCACCCTCGCCGTCCTGTAGCGCCAGGTAGCTCAGCCGGCGGCGGCCCAAGTCGCGCATGACGTGCATGAACACGTCGCTGTTGTCCTCGCGACCCATGCCGCCGAAGCTGCGGTTCGGCGCCAGCCGCACGCCCACGCGGTGCGGTGGGAACTCGAGGCACACGGCGTCCACGACTTCGAGCGTCAGGCGCGCACGGTTCTCGACGCTCTGGTCGCCATACCGGTCTGCGCGCGCGCGGTTTGTGCTGCGCTGCAGGAACTGGTCCAGCAGGTACCCGCCAGCCGCGTGCACTTCGACGCCATCGAAGCCCGCGGCTTTGGCGCGCGCCGCGCTGGCGCGGAACGCGGCCACGATATCCTGCAGCTCGGACGTCTCGAGCGCGCGCGGCGTCTCGAACGCCGTCGACTCTCCACGTGCGTCGCGCGTCCGTCCCTCGGCGTACCGCGTCGCCGACGCCGACACGGTCTCGCGCTTGGCGTTGAAGCTCGAGTGCGCCTGGCGGCCCATGTGCCACAGCTGCACGAACATGACGCCTCCGCGCGCATGCACGCGGCGCACGACCTCGGCCCAGCCACGCTGCTGCGCGTCCGTGTAGAGCGCCGGCGCGCCGAACCAGCCGAAGCCCTGCTCCGACACGGCCGTGGCCTCGGTCACGATGAGCCCCGCGGCCGCGCGCTGCTCGTAGTAGGCGGCGTTGAGCTCGGACGGCACGTGATCCTCGATGCGCGAGCGCGCGCGGGTCAGTGGCGCGTGCACGATGCGGTTGTTGAGCACCAGGTCGGGACCGAGCGCCAGCGGCGTGAAGAGCTGGTAGTCGTCCGCTGGCTGCATCCAAGCCGAGGAGCTCTGCTCAGACGCGTACACGTTGTTGTAGACGCTGGCGGCGGTCGAGGAGGCCATGACGGGCGCTTGGTGTTGCGGCGGAGTGGATTGAAGTGAGCAGGCGGGCGTTAATGGAGGAGTGAGAGCGTCGATGCCGGCGCTGCTCGATTGCGCTTCGAGGTGCAGCAGTGCTGCTCGACAGAGGGCAACAATGACAACCGGGAATGGTGGTCGTTTGCTGCGCGATGGTACTATTCAGCTGGGATAGAGGGTAAGGCAAAGTGGGAGGTCGGGAATAGTACCATTTTGGGGCTTCGCACGCAAGGAATGAATGCTTTCGGGAGTCGTAACGTATCGTAAACGCCAACGAGCGCAATCAATCACGTCGGACTTGTCCAGCAGCTCCCGAAATGGCTTGCGGATCAATCGCTCGCGCCGACGCAGCTCGCGCCGCCGAATCGTCGATCGCAGCCACGGAACTGTAGCCTCAGCACAGTTGGCAGTCGACGGTGCGTCGGTCTAGATGGACGCGCTGTGGCGAGTGACTACTTGGGCGGCGGAGCTGTGGGCGGAAGTCCGCCCATTTGCCATGCGACTGTCGACATGAGCAGCGTCTTTCGCACGCCATCGAGCTCTGGGACGGCGATCAGCACTACGTACCTTTCGCAGGGACGATGTGCCGCAAGAGGGCGGAGCGACGGGCAGGCCGTGGCTAGCACGCCCCGCCGGGAGATCCGGACGAGTGCGCCACCTCATTCGTTCGCGGCTGAATTGCTGAGCAGCCGCGCGAACGGACGCGGCGTGGACCCAAGGGACGTCCAGGATCGAGTCTTCTCGCTCGCGCATGGTCGCGCCAGAGCGGAGAGGACTGGCGTGCGCTGGCGACGCCCGTCACCGCCACCACCGCCGCCACCGCATCGCTCCTCTATCGCCATGGCTCAAAGACTTGGGGTGGAGGGGAGGCCGGTCTGTCTGCAGACAGATCAAGATTCCCGCCAGTGGAGGCGGCGGCGGTGGTGGCTGGAAGAGCGGGGTGGGGGGGATTGCGTTGCACGGATTGCGACCGTGGGCGAGAGAGGAGTCGCCGGTCAGTTGGTCGGTCGGCAGCCAGCCATTTCGCTGCGAGCGATCGCTTGCTGCGTCTGCGTGCGTGGCGCCGCTGGGTGAGTGAGTGACCGAACCGTTCCGTTGAGATACCTGTGCGCTGTTGTCTAACCCGGAGTGTGTGCTTATTTGGCCGAATGGGTATCCACTAGTCTTCGACAGTCCATGCATACAACAGCCAAGTCCAATGAAACGCTCGCCCTTCGAATTTTGCTTTCTGATTGTTGCTGTTGTGGATTTGTGAGCGCATACCTACCTTGAAGAAAAGAGTCGATTCAATTTTTCTCCCAGCTAAACGACGCGGGTCCGGCATAGCGGGCGGGCAGCGGCAACGTCCAAGCTTCTTCGACAGGGCGGAATTCGACGGTGCAATTCGGCGGATCTATCTCGTCAGCCTCTAGAGCTGGAGGCAGGCGTCTCTCTCGCCCGCTCGCTCGCTATCCGTCCGTCAGGAGGGAACGAGCCGCGAACGGCGCGAGTGCGCTGGTGGCGGGCGGGCGGGCCGGCCGGCTGGCTGACGCCCGCTCCGTGAGTTTCGGTAAGCGCACGCGCACGCCAGCCCCGCTTTTCTGCTGCGATCTAATCGCCACTGGACTGGCTGTTGTATGGCGAGACGAGGACTCGGGGTCGAGGCCCCAAAATGTTCTTGATGGAAGTAAGGCAGGACGGTTGACTCGGCTGGGTTGATACCGCGCGACGATACGGACTCGCCCCTCCCAACTCGTTCAACTGTGCTGGTAGAGAGTTCTCCTCAGCCAGCGCTTGGTTGGACACTGCCATGTGAAGGAACCATACTAGCGGGCATACACCATGGACGCTGCGGCGACGTTTGCTGGATCACTTTCTCTCTCTCTCTCTCTCTCTCTGCAGGTGGACGGAAGGCTCAACAGACTGCCCATCGGTCGCGTGTATTCGGGTGAGAACGGCAGGATATGAATTGCGCCGTCAAGCGCTCAAGGTCGGCGGAGGCGCCAAATCAAGCTGATTTCGGCAAAATCGTCAAAATTGATATGGATACGACGCCTTTCTCTGCGCGTCTAGCTGTCTCGCAGACGATCCGGCCGCACTCGGTCTTTGACTCCATACAAATCACGAGCGAAATTCGCCGCCGGTCCCTCGGTTGCCCGCAGCTACTGTACATTCCCTCCCTCCTTCTGGCTCGTCGCCGCCTGTCTGCCGCTGGCGCAACGGTCCACGCGTGCGTTCCATGGTTCGCCGCCAACTCGACTCGGAAATCGTATGCGCGCAAGTACCGTACCGCGAAGCGTCGCGCGATCCTTCGATGGATTTACCGTAAAATTCCGCCTGTATACGCTAAAGACCCGTGCCCCGTTGCTCCGCGGCCGCCGCCAACGCCCACCGCCGGGCGATCGACCCGTCGGTCTCGGCACTTTGGCTTTTCCCAGCCCGCGCGCGCCGGCGATTGTCGCGACCGACCGAGGCCGAGACCGAGACCGAGGCCGAGGCCGAGACCGAGGCCTAGACCGAGACCGAGACTGAGTGCGCGCATGGGCGTCTCCGACCTGCGCTCGGACCGCCGCTCGCCCTCGCCCGCGTGCCCCTCGCTGTTGCTCCGCCCGCGGCTCTGGGGAGGCCTCGACGGCCGCAACCCACGCTCCGTCCCACCGCCGGCAGCCATGGACGTGGACGCGGACGCCGCCATGGCCGACATTGAGAACGACCGGTCTGCCTTCGCGCGGACCAACCAGACGCGGTCGCCGAGCGCAGGCGCGACCCCGACCCCGGCGGCGGCGGACGATAAGCCGCTCGGACAACGGTCGGGCACGCTGAACCACCACACGCCCGTGACGCGCTTCCTGTGCAAGCAGAACTTGGGCGTGATCCCCAAGCTGAGCGCGCGTCCGGCACCGCTGGGGGACACGTCGGGCGGCCCGCGGGAAGCGCTCACGTCCCCGCTGGGCGGCGGGCTGCGACTGCCGAGCCTGGCGCACGCGCCGCCGCTGTCGCCGCACAAGTGGACGGGCGCGGACGACGGCGGCGCGCCGCCCTTCCTCGGCCCGCCGGCGCGCGTGTCGAGCTGCGGCAGCCTCTCGGAGCGCTTCGCGAGCATGTCGACGGCCATGCCGTCGCTCAAGGAGGCGCTCGAGCGCGGCGCGCGGCCGGACCCTGGCGCGTCGGCGCTCTCGAGCTCGGCTCGGGTCGCGCGCGGTCTCCAGGGTATGCTGACGATGCGGGACATCTGCCGACCCACGACGTACCACCGGTCGGCTTCCTGCCCCTCGGACCCGTCCGCGTTGCTGTCGGCGGGTCCAGCCGAGGACGAGAGCGAGGAGGACGAGCGCCGGTCGCCACCACCAGCGACGGCCTCGTTCCGCTCGTTGTCTCTCCAGGACTTGGCACAGAGCCGTCTGGAGCGCAGCAGCTCGCTCGGTGGCGACGGCGGTGGCGACCCGTCCGCGCGGCCCGCGGCCGAGTCGATCGACCTGTACGAGTGGCTGGACCGCCAGCCGCTGCAGTCGCTGGCCGACTCGGCGCTGGCACTCGAGCGGCGCGCGAGCCCGCCGGCGTCGGTGGCATCGCCGCCGGCGTCCGAGCCGCGGCGCGAGAAGAAGCTGTGCGCGTTCCCGCAGTGCACGAGCAACGCCGTGACGCGCGGGCTGTGCATCTCGCACGGCGGCGGGCGGCGCTGTCAGCGCAAGGGATGCACGCGCGGCGCGCAGTCCAAGGGACTGTGCGTGGCGCACGGCGGCGGGCGCATCTGCCACGCCAAGGGCTGCTCCAACATCCAGCGCAGCATGGGACTTTGCATCCGCCACGGCGGCGGCCGCCGCTGCTGCGTGCCCGGCTGCCAGAAGGGCGTCGTGCGCCAGGACCTGTGCACGGCGCACGGCGGCAAGCGCAAGTGCCGCGTCGACGGCTGCAGCAAGCACGTCAAGAAGAAGGGTCTGTGCCGCGCGCACGCCAACGCGCTCGGCCCCGCAGCGTGAGTCAAAGAGGAGGGAGGGGCTGTCTGCCGCTCGAGCTTGCGGCGGGTGGAGCTCCTGGCGGGCGACCTGTGCGCGCCAGCACTGTGTTCATACCTTTGTATACGATAGTAGGTGGGTTTCGGTTTTCGGCACAATTGCACACAAATCGCCGGATTGTTTGCTAGACACCGCCAAGCGGCGTAATCCGCCGAAATGCCCTCTGCTGGGCTGGCCACGCTGTTTTGCCGAAATAGAGAGCGTGAGAGCGTGAGAGCGTGAGAGCGTGGAAGGCGACAGACGCACGACTGAGCGGCCGCTCGTGAGCAGCGGCGTCAAGACGCCACCCAACCCAACCCAACGTGGCTGCGACCGCTCGCGCGCGCGTGTTCTCGGCCGCTTCCGCCTCCATTCTCGCCGCTCGCGTCGCCGCGCCTGTCGTCGTCGCCGCATCGGCGGTCCATGCGCGAAATCCATCGAAAAGGGAAATCTTCGAAAAGGAACGTTTGCTTGGCTTGCTCATCCATCGAAACGCTCTCTGCGCGTTTGTATTCGACGCCTCTACATTGCAATCCGCGCTCGGTTCTTCCGGTGAATTACAATTATAAGCTGTGAGTCGGACGAAAATACAAAACAAGCATGCGCTTGCCGAGTGATAACCTCGCTTCGCCTCGCCTCGCTTCGCCTCGCCTCGCTTCGCCTAGCGTCTCGCTAGAGCATCTGCTGCGCATCGGGCTGGTGCACCGTGAGGCTCTCGCGGAAGATGAGGCGCTGCAGCTCCTCCTTCGGCATCTCGACGCCCAAGTCCAGCGACTCGCGCTCGAAGTCGAAGTTGAACGCCTCGGCGCACACGGGCTCGTCCGCCTGTGTCCGACAGAGGGGCGTGCGGTGCACACAGGCACAAGTCAGTCGGCCGCGCTGGTCGCCGTCCCAGCGGCGAGACGCAGGCATGCAGGTATGCAGGTATGCAGGCACGGAGGCACGCAGGCACACGCACGGGGTTATGCAACTGGCTCAGGTACGGGTGGGCGAGCGCCTGGAGCACCGTGATGCGCTCGTCCGGGTTAAACTTGAGCATCTTGGAGAGCAGGTCGACGGCCAGCGCGTTCGCGTCCGGGAAGAACTCGCTAAGCGGCCGCTGCGGGTAGTAGCCGTGCTGCAGGATGGCCCTGCGCGCGGCCTCGTGAGGCACGAAGCTCATCTCGTCCTCGCTGGGCGAGCCGAGCACGCGGATGATGGCGTGGAGCTGGTCGGCCGGGTCGCGGCCCGTGAAGAAAGGTCGGCGGCGCAACATCTCGGCGAAGATACAGCCGATGGCCCACACGTCGACGGCGTCGTTGTAGTTGGGGCAGTCGGTGAGCAACTCCGGCGCGCGGTACCAGCGCGTGACGACGTACTCGGTCAAATCCTCGTTATGCGCCACCTCGACGCCGCGCGCGAGCCCGAAGTCGCAGATGGACAGGTCGCAGTTGGAGTTCACGAGCAGGTTCGACGGCTTCAGATCACGGTGCAGCACGTTGCCCGAGTGGATGAACTTGACGCCGCGCAGGATCTGGTACAAAAAGTACTGGAAATGCGCGTCCGACAGCGGCTGCGACGAGCTGATGATGCGCTCCAGGTCGCTCTCCATCAGGTCCGTCACAATGTAGATGTCGCTAAAGTCCATCGCGTTCGGCGGCACAAGGATGACGTCCAGGATCTGCTCGCCGCCGCCACGGCGACGCAGCGGTCAGTAGTGTCATGCGGCCGGCCAGCCGAGCGGCCGAGAGAGGAGAAGCAAGCGTACGTTGATGATGTTCTCGTGCACGCCGAGATGGCGCAGGAGCTTCATCTCGCGCAGGATGCGCTTGGCGTCCGTCAGGTCGTCGAAGACGTCTGTGATCTTCTTGATCGCCACCTTGCGTCCGCGAAGCTAGAGCACCATGGCGGTCGTGAGTCAGGCAGGCAGTACGTTGATCAAGCCGAGCGATCTGTGCCGCGTGCTGCTCGTCCTACCGTGTCTTCCGCGGAGCAAACGATGCCGTACGACCCGCCGCCCACGGGTCGAAGGTTCACGTAGTGCGAGCGCACCTCGAACACATCGCGCGAGACCGTCACACGGTGGAACTCGGGCCCGAAGCGCGAGGGCTCGATCGACATGGTCACGAGGTAGCGGCCTTTGGCCGGCTGGTGCTGGTCTGAGGGCGACCGGAGACGCGAGAGGGAGAGCCTGGCGGGGCGGAGAGCGCGGCGCGCGCGGCGTCAGGAGAGCACAGAGTCTGGTAGAGACGTTGCGAGGGGCGAGCGGCAAGCGGTGGAGCGGCGGGGTTGCGGGGCGGGCGCCGGCGCAATGGTATCCTTGGGGCGGCTGTTTGTATCTTGGGCTGCGCCTGTTTGAAGCGGATATTGAAGAGGGTACGACTCGTACCCCTTGGCGGGTTACATTCGTTGTAGTCAACGGTAACCGTCCCATTTCTTCCAAAACTAGTATACCTCACGCATCCAACGAACAGATACGCCAGGACATCTTGCACCAGTACTGTGCCATGAAGCAATAGTAGCCTCGTGCGCGCGTCACATATTGAAGCAGCAACCAGAGACCGGCGCGACACGAGAGCTATCGTCTCCGTAGCGCATTCGTCGATGGATGCGACGCGCGCGCGCACGTTTCCAGAATACAAAGCTAATATCCAGCTGTCTGCCTTGGGCGTTGCGTCCTCTCTGCCGACTCGGCCGTCGCGGAGCAGCGGACTGCGCCGTGGAGATCGTCTACCACTGTCGCTGGTTGGGTTGCATGGGGTTGCCGCGGGGCGGTTGCTGCTGCTGCTGCTGCTGCTGCTGACCACCCATTCCCTGCCACTGGAGGCCTTGGAAGCTGTGCTGCTGCTGCTGCTGCTGCTGTTGCTGCTGCTGCTGCTGCTGCTGCTGGTGACTCTGTGGCGCGCCGACCTGGCCCATGCCCATATGCATCTGGCTGATGTTCATGCTGCCGACCGGTCTAGAGCCCATGGAGCCGGGGCCCCCACTTCCCATCGGGTTGAAACCCTGGTTGCCGGACTGCGGACCACCGAAAGCGCCAGGAGCGCTCTGTACAGGACCACGTGCCTGCGGGTTCATCGGCGAGCTCTGCGGCCGCATCGGTACGCTGTTGGCCGCGCCACCGGCACCCATAAAGAGGTTGAACGGATCGGGAGGTGCCGCAGGAGTTGACTATAGTGCACAGCAGTGATGGGTACGACCAAAGCGATCGATAGTCGAAGAACACAGTCAGGTTCGTCAGCTCCATGCAGCAACGAGTTCAAGTCTGCATGGACACGCACCGATGGCGTAGGCGTGGGCGGAGCTGACGCGGCCGATTTGACTGGAACCGGGTCCGATAGCTACGATCGCGCGATGCCGACTTTCAGATCCAGCTTATAGAGGGGCTGCATCGGTCCTGCTCCCGATATGATAAAACGTACCAGCCCAACAAGGTCGTCATTGAAGGCTTTGGCTGGCGTGGCAGCCTCCTCGCGGTTGCCTAGCGCGTCCGAAGGCCCGACAGATGTCAGTCAGGGGATGTAAACACTCCCGCTTCTCAGCGTCACGCACCATGAGGCGTAGATGGGAGCGAGGTCTCGATGAGATCTGGTGCTGGGGCGGCTGGGGCTTTGACCGGCGCTGGTGCACGGGACGCCTCGGCTGCCGTCGCCGAGGAAGCACTGTCCGGCACAGAGGCTTGCTGGACGCGGGAGATCTTGCTAATGATGAGCCCGTTGAAGTCCGGCACGACCTCCGCGTCGTCCACCACGTCCAGCCAGACTGCAGCGACCGCGTTCGTGCTGGGTCAGGCTATTCCCCGCATCTTCAGCAGGGGAGATCGAGGCGGCCCGTACCGTACGTGCCCTCGAACGCCGTCTTGAAGCGGAAATGGAACTCGCCCGGCAGTGGGAACGCCTGCAAAGACCCACCCGCGGTGTCGTCAGTAGCTGTGCCATGATGTATCCGCGAAACGGACGCGGCGCGGCACCTTCTTGACGTGCTGTAGCCGCAGCGTGTCGACGCCGCGCGGCAGCGGAACCACGTTCAGGTGATCGGACGAGTCTCCGTCTTCCGGAACGAAGTAGTTGAGCATGCCCTCCATCTCGGCGCGTCCGTCCCCCAGGAGCTCTCTCGATCCGCCACGTCGGCTGCCGCTGTTGCCTCCGCCTTGCAATAATACCGTCGGGGCGAGGAAGGAAAGCGGGGGGTCCCGCCTTTTGCGGTAGAATCCTAAGTTAGTGTGGCGTGGAGCTCAACGCTTGCGTATCCTCTACTTTGGAGCCTGAGGAAATGTGTGGCGACTTTGGTGGACACTCCTCGTGATGCGATGGCCTAGATCGGAGTGTCAAACACGAAATAAACCAGCGCTCACCTTATTTGAGAGAGTTTCCCTTTCACTGCCTGCCTGCCGCACTTCCTGCCTTCCTGTTTGTCTTCGCCTCCAGATCGAGAAGTGCGCCATCATGAGCAGCGGAGCCGCCGGCGCCGGCGGCGACAGCAAGCGCACGGTGAACACAGACGCACTGGCGGCAGCGATGGCGCAGCGAGAGGCGGCTGCAGCGAGTCGGTCGCGGGTGCAGCAGCGCGACAGTTACGAGGAGGAAGATCCGTGGGGAGGAGAGGAGGGGGCGGCGGCGGCGGCGGCGGCGGCGGCGGCAGCGAGCCAAGAACAGCGCAGCCCCGAGGGAGAAGAAGAGGAGGAGCAGCGTGTGGTGAAACTGAGCGAGTGCGTCGAGATGAACCCCGACGACGAGGTATACGCTCTTTCCGTTGCATACAGCAATGCGTGTGCGCAGAAAGACTAAGCGCTCCCTCCGGCGGAACCCTGGACTGCACAGGAAGTGTACTACGTCGGCACGTCCGGCCTCAAGCTCACTGAACTGGACAAACTCGACAGTATGCCCAATTTGCAGGTACGAGTCACCATTAGAGCGACCCGTCATGCATGCACCGCCTACAACGGCAACGCTGTGCGCCAAACCAATTGGTATCGCTCTGTACTAACCTTCTCCGTGGTCACCTCCGCAGCGGCTGCATGTGCGCTCGAACTTGCTCAAGCTCATGCATGGGGTCGAAACGTTGACCAAACTGGAGCACTTAGAGCTTTACGACAATGAGATCAAGGCCATCGCGGGCCTGCAAGAACTGACCAACCTGCGCGTGCTGGACCTGTCGTTCAACGACATTCGCTCGATCCCGGACCTGAGCATGCTCACGAAGCTCGAGGAGCTGTACGTTGCGAACAACAAGCTCAAGAAGATCACGGGCATCGCTGGCCTCTCCAAACTGCGCAAGCTGGACCTGGGTGCCAACCGGCTTCGTGAGATCGAGGGCCTCGAAGGGCTGTCGAGCCTGGAGCAGCTCTGGCTTGGCAAGAACAAAATTACCGAGATCAAAGGGCTCAAATGCCTCCCGAAGCTCAAGATCATCAGCGTGCAGGTTTGTTCTCGTCAGATGGGGCTTTTATCTACGATTAATGGACAAACAATCTCTAATTCTGCGAACTGTCGCATTGCCTTCGAACAGAGCAACCGACTGGTGAAGATTGAGGGTCTCGAGCTCAACGTGCAGCTCGAGGAGCTGTACCTCAGCCATAATGGCATTGAAGTTCTGGAGAATGTCGAGAACCTGGTAAGTCCGTTTCTAGAAAGGGAACTGCCATGGTTTTCGGCTGTGTGTGCAATTACCAACTCTCTGTGGTGTGCTTGAACGGTGTAGATTCGCTTGACTGTGCTAGACTTGGGAGCGAACCGCATTTCGGCTATCCCATCCACGCTGGGCTCACTGACGGAGCTCGAGGACTTGTGGCTAAACGACAACCGTATCGCAAGCTTTGGGGACGTCAAGAAGCTCGAACCACTGGCGGCTTGCGCGTTGCGCACGCTGTATCTTGAACGCAACCCCGTGGCGAGCGACTTTGAATACCGCAAGAGACTCGAGACGCTGCTTCCGCAACTGGAACAAATCGACGCTGTACCGACGACCAAGGCGCGCCTGCGCTAGCGCACGTAGCTGTTCGTCGATGGAGAACTGGTCGTGTAACGAACGAGCGTGGCATTCTTGATACTCACGCGTACGCGTTTGTTCAGCGTTGTTTGGTCTGACCTTGCTTCACTGGCTGGAGACGTGGACCTTGCTGGCCGATGCGGTGTAGGTAAGCCCGAAGCCCAAAGTCGCGCATGTGATGCAGCGCTCCTTCGCGGAAAAGACAAGCCACGATGCACAGTGCGTGCATCGCTGTCCCCGAATCTTCCCTCGGTAGACTGGCACGGCCAGGACAAGCGCGAGTGCGGCCACAATTCCTGCAACCGTCGGCGCGACCCAAGTGTACGCGCTGTCACTGCTGTCAGGCGCGCGCATCGACCGCACGCGGATATTCTCGACGAACGTGTTTGGGGGATCCTCTGTCTCGGATATGCTCACAACGGAGCAGTTGACGACTTGTCTCCAGAACTTTGTGCCCATTGACTTGGACCGCTCGATGACCATCAGCTCAAGGGCGTAGCCCGAGAGGTAGGTCCCTGTTGTGCGTGCGGGCATAGCGCACTCGACGATGGCGTCGTCCTCCAGCGTCTCGCGGCGAGCGAACCGGAACGCGCGGTCGGCGCGGCTCACACTGAGGCGCTGCGCAGCATTAAGCGGACACGCCAGGTCCCAGAGCTCGTCGGCGCCCGTCGTCGGCACAGGGTGTGTGCAGCACTGAAGGCAGTACGGCTGCGACGTGTCCTCGAACTGCGCCGTGAAGACGTGTGCCTTGCGCGAGTCGCTCCGGTCGACGCATCCACTGAGCGCGAAGCCTGGGAAGCACCGGTCGAGCAGGCGGGACGCAGATGCTGACGCCTGCACGGCTGTCGACGCTGTCGAGACCGTCGAGACCGTTTGAATCGCGCCGAAGATGCCGTACGTTTGCTGAGGCATAGCAGCGCCGCCAGTGAATATGGATTGCTCTGACATTGGTCTCGCGATGGCCAAACGCTCACATGGTGTCGCACCTCTAGATCAATGGCACGCGCTAGCCCGAGCACCAAGACAGTGGCGATCCATCGAGCGCCGGTCCGTGGAGCCATTCAGCCTCGCAATATTGTCGGCGCAAGTCGAGAAAGACTGATGACCTGCGCTTATCCTGATTGCGGCCAGGAATACGCCTGCGGGTCCGTTACACCGACAGATTTCCATCAAACACGCGTGTCCGGCGGATCGCATGCGCCGATTTGCCTATTGGTTCGGTGCGTAGCCTATCGCTCCCCATTGCTCTCTCTCCTGTCTGATGGCGAGGCAGTCCTCACCTCTCTCTCCTCACCAACGCCGGCCCGCCGCGTTTCCTCTTCCAACGACGCAGATAACTTACACACTCGCGGGGAACAGTCGTTCGCGCGTCCCGCTGCCTCGCCGGCTCCTGTCCGACGCGCACACAGACATCGAGGGGGATGCAGAGAGCTCTCGCCTCCCACCGACTCGGCGTCTCGGACAAGCCAGCGGCTCGCGAGGCGGACGCGGGACGGAGAGGCGACGAGCTCATAGCTTTTATCTCGACGCATCGTTGGGCGACACGGGCACGTCGACCACGTCGTTGACCGTCGCCATCTTGATCTCCTGCGGCCGCGGACTGCGTGCATCTGCCGGCGGCGAGCCCACCGGTGCGGGAAACATGTCGCTGGCTGGCGAGGATCCCATCAATCCGGCTGCCGTGACGATCGACAGCGACGGAGGCACTGGCGGCGGGAGCAACGGGCCATCGACCCCTTCGGGCAGCTCGCCGTTAGCGCTGCCGTTGGCGTTGCCGTTCTGCTGGCGCGCGATGGCGGCGCGCTGCTTGTTGAACTCCTCCATCTTCCGGCGGAAGCGCTCGATCTCGCGCTGGTGCTTCTCCTCCTCGCTGCGGATGGCCGCCTCGAGCGTCGACTCGCGCTCATCGAACGCCGAGCGCGCCACCTTCATGCGGTCCTCGAAGTTGTGCACCTTCTGCATGTAGAGTGGGTCCTTGAGCGACCCGATCGACACGCCGCGCTCGCGCAGCTCCAGCTGATTCAGCAGTGCCTCAGTCGACAGCGCCGACTCGCTCGCGGCGTGGCTCAGCGACGCGCGCGAAGGTGACAACGGGACGCTGTCCGCCAGCGGCGAGAAGCTCACGGCGCTCGCGCTCGCGCTCACGCCTGGGTTCACGCCCGCGCTCACGCCGACGGGGTCGAGCATCAGCACGGACGGGCCCTCGGCCTGCGCGGCCAGGTCGCCGGCCCCCGGCACACCCAGCATCGCTTGCGGACTCGCCAGCAGGTTGTGGTGCGCCGCGTCGCTGAGCGAAAACATGCCAGGCTGCGGGCGGTCGACGGCCGGCGGCGCGGCGTGCTCCAGCGGCGTCGCGGGGTGAGGCGTCTGCGGCTGAGCCTGCGGCTGTGCGCTCGGCGCGGCCGCCACGCCGGCGCTCGCCACGTGCACGACGCTCATCTTGGACACGTGCGGCAGCAGCTTGGACGAGAACGAGTGCGGCTCGGGTGCCTCCTCCCACACGTCGACCTGCTCCTCGCGCAGGTTGTTCATCTTGCCCTCGGTCACGAGGAAGCGGATCGAGTCGGCAATGTCCTCCAGATCCGGCTCGAGGATGCCCACGTCAAGCGCCAGCTCGCACGCAACCTCGTGCGTGCTGTCCGTGAACAGGTTGAACGGGAACTTGATCTCCTTCGACTTGCCGTCGATCATTATCCGCAGGTTCAGCAGCAGGCTGTGCTCGTTCTCCGGGTCCTTAGCCGCCTTGATCTCGTGCCGCTTCGCGCGTCTCCGCGGACCGCCCGCGGCGCCCGACGAGCTGCTCGACGCCGACGGCGGCCGGTTCGCGCCGCCGACCAGCGCCGGCGTGTCCGCGCGGCCCAGGTCGCTCGTCGACAGCGGCACGTGCTCGCTCAGCGAGTGGAGACTCGATCGGCGCAGGCTGCTAAAGTCCGCGGCCGGTGCCTCGTCTGCGGAGCTCGACGGCGCCGACGGCGACGGCAGTGGAGGGAGCACCGAAGGCGCTGAAGCCGCCGCCGCCGCCGCCGCTGCCGGAGCGTCGACCGGTGCGACGCGGACGTCCGTCGTCGAAGCGGCCGGGTCGATCGCGACTGTGGCCGGGGTCGAAGCGGCAGTCGCGGCCGGCCCGTTCTCAGACGCTGGGGACGCGTCGGAGCCGTCAATGGCCTGTGCGTCGTCCTCGGGCACGAGCAAGTGGTCCCGCCCGCCCATGAGCTTCATGCGCGTGTTCTGGATGCTGATCTCGCTCCCGGGCATCGTCGCGAGGAAGTGGTCCATGCTCACGTCCGAGGCCTTGCGACCCAACATGGGTTCGTCTGGACTGCCCGCTGCCTCGCTCGGCGGCGGCGGGCCCGACAACGACGACGACAACGACGACGACAACGACGACGGCAGCGCCGGCGCCGGCGGGACGAGCGTGGACGTTGGAGAACCCGCCGCGGGCTGCTGCGGACCCGTCGGGGACGTCGCGGGCGTCGAGGCCGCCGAGTTGTTCTCGTGCCCGGCGGCGATCGCGTCCTTCATCTGCGGCACCGACACGAGGTGGTGCTTGCCCGCCGACTTCTCCTCGGCTTGGAAAGCCGCGTCACTGTCTGAAGACGGCGCTCGATCCTTGCCGGCGCCGCTCGAGTCGCCAGACAGCTCCTCTGGCTCGAGCGACAGCGTAGGGAACTGTTTTCGGCGGCCCGTGACCAGCGCGCCGTCCGCACTCTTGGACGCGCTCTCCATGTCGAGCTGCTCAGCGAACGTCTCCTCGCTGACGCGCGCGAGCTTCTCCTGCTGCTCCTTGACCTCGCGCTCGAGTTCGTCCTCGTCGAGCACGCGCACCATGTCGCCGTCGTCGTCCGAGGGCTTGAGAAATGGGTGGTGCAGCAGGTACTCGGCGCTCACGTCGACGAGTCCGTTGCCGCGCGAGAGGCAGAGCTCAATGAAGTCGCGCGCCGGCTGGCTGACGATGCGCTGCATACCCTTCGGCCGGATGCCGGCCGTGACCTTCTTGTAGATCTGCGCCGGGTTGATGCACTCCGAGTAGGGCACCTCCTTGGTGACCATCTCGAGCACGCACATGCCGAAGGCGTAGATGTCCACTTTCTCGTCGTAGCTCTCGTCGTAGAGCTCAGGCGCCATGAACTCGGGCGTGCCGAGCACGCTCTGCGCCTTGGAGCGCTTGTGCACGGCCAGCTGCGTCGAGAGCCCGAGGTCGCCGATGCGCAGGTCGCCAGTGTTGCCGTTGATGAAGATGTTGTCGCACTTGAGGTCGCGGTGGATCACGGGCGGGTTCTGGCTGTGCAGGTAGTGCAGGCCCTCGAGGATCTGCACACACCAGCGCTTGATGATCTTCCACTTGACGAACTGCACGCGCTTGATATACGACTTGAGCGTGCCCGACGTCATGATCTCCGTGATGAACACCACCTGGTTCTTCTCCTTGGAGAACCACGAGCCGTAGAAGTTGATGATGTTCTTGTGCTCGAGCTTCTGCAGCAGCTGCACCTCCTGGATGATGCGCGTGCGCTCCGTCGCCGGCAGCACGCCAATGTCGATCGCGTTCCACGCCACGTCGATGCCCTGGTCCGTGTCGTACGCCTTGTACACTGCCTTGTACGCGCCGGTGCCCAGCCGCACGTCGAAGCGGATGTACCGCCCGCGCGGCGACTGCTCCACCGGCCGGTCGCCCTCCTCCTGCCGCTTGTACACGTCCGTCTCCTCCATCGCGCGCGCCACGCCCGGACCCTCGGGATCGACACGGACGGACCGACTCCGACACTGACGGACCGACTCGGACCGGCCCGCGCGCGGGTCGCCCTCGCCTTCGCTCGCCTCGCCTTCGCTCGCACGCGCCGCGGCTCGCGCTGCTCCCCGCTCGGCTCGCCCGCTGGCTGCTGCTACTCCGCCCGCGCCTTCTTTTCTCCTGCCTGCCTGCCTACCGCCGCCGGTCTGCTCGCTGCGCTGCTGGTCGGCCCGCCCGGCCGGCCGCGCGCCTCCTCCACCCCGCGGAGTCTTGGTTTCAGTATGTCGGATACTAAGCGGAAGTCACGGACGACCCAAGCACCCGCATGCCCGCCGCCGCGGGTGTATGGGTATTTCGACCAGTGCGAGAGGGCACACTGGACGCCTGCGAAAGTCGATCGCTGAGTTTCTGGCGGGGCGACGCGGCTGCGAGGACACCGCGGTCGCACCTTCGAAACGCGATAGCGCCGACAAATTGGTGCGGAAGACTCGAGGCGGATCGTGGGCTTTTCTCCCCCTCCAGGGCTTTTCCTCGACACGCGCGCTTCTCCGCGGCGAGAAAAACCTTGATTCGAAGAAAGAACCTCGCTGACGATCGACTAAAACCTCTCCATTTCGCCAAAAAACCTCGCTCTTCGAAGGCATAGAGAGAGAGAGAGAGAGAAGCGAAGAGGGATGCTGTGCTGTGGCCCTCTACCGGGCCGCCGGCCGCCTCGCATGCATGCATGCAAGCAAGCATCCACGCAACCAACTCGACGCGCGAGACGGCCTTCGCCCGCGTCCGCCCGCGTCCGCCCGCCAGTGCGCGCGCGCCGGTTGAGCGCGCGTCCCGGCCGAAACCGCGACGTCTTGGCGGCGGCCTGCTCTCTCGACCGCTCGATCGCTCGCGGCCATTCCGCCCTGTCCGTCCCCCCAAGTCGCGGCCGGGCGATCCCGTCCATTTGACCATTGCTCGCACGCACCACACGGCACCACACTATCGTTACTTATCTTTAATACTACTTCATAAGGCGTCCGTCCGTCCGCTCGCCACGATGAAGTAAGCGCTACTCGGCTCCTTCCTCGCGGCCGATGCCGTCGCCCGAAGAAGGAGATGGAGCAGGCCCCGCTCGGTGGCTGCGTGTCCGCACCCGTGACGCTGGGCCGCGCAGAGTGCCGAGCCCGCCTCGCCGCTCACAAGCGGCGCGCGACCGCCTTGGAGTGGCGCACGCAGCAGCCGAGGCGCTGTGCCCACTTGGCGCAGTCGGGCACGGCGCAGCGCGTGCCGCCGCCGTGCGCGCGGCAGCGGCCCTTGGAGATGGCGCCCTTCGAGCACGCCGGGTGCTTGCAGCGCGCACCGCCGCCGTGCGACTTGCAGGCGCCGCGCGACTGCACGGGCCGACGGCAGCCGGGCGAGGCGCACAGCTTCAGTCCTCGGTGCGCCGCGCACTTGGCCGCGCCGCTCGCCGCCGCGCGCAGGCAGCCGGCGACCGCGCAGACACCCGGCGGCTTGCACGCCAGCGGGTGGAGCGGCCGCGCCGTCTTGCGCGCGAGGGGCGACAGCTGCGCGTCGAGCGCCGCGCGGACTGGAGGCGACCGCAGCGCCGTGGCGGTTGCCTCGGCCTCGGCCTCGGCGTCCGTGTCGGCGCGGACAGAGGCGTCGATCGAGAGCGCTCCGGCGGCGGGCGACGTGAGCAGCAGCAGCGACGCAGCCGCGACCGCCGACGCCTCGCGCTCCGGCGGCGGGAGCGGGAGCGGGTTCAGTAGGCGCGCGACGTCCATGGGCGGAGGCTGCAAATCGCGGAATGCGCGGCGTTCGGTCATCGGCCATCGGCCACCGGCGCCGGCGGCGGCTTGGCTTCCTTCGGCTTGGTCTTGGGCTGCCCGCGGAGATTCGCCGCGCCGATCGTCGTCACACATTTTGCATGCGCGAGGATGGGCGGGGGCGAGAAGTCGGTCGACGTTGCCGCCGTCACGGTCGCGAAAAGTATCGAACGGTGCAGCGATATCGGATAGGACAGGCCGGGAGCAGCATAGAAATAGGGGCTGGAATTGGGGCAAAGCGCCGCGATCGCTGCAGCTCGCGCTGCTTCAGCCGCCGCGGAATCTCGCACGGCGCCGTCTCCCTCCTCCCCGACATGCGCGTGCGGCCGACACTTCCATGCCTTCGCGACCAGCCGCCGCGCCGCATGACGCGAGCGCAGCCGCAGAGAAGTTGAGCTCCCGTCTGTTCCCCTGCTACTATCCCGCCCGCTCCGGCGCCGAGCCTTCGCGGCCGAGCGGGCGAATCTCGCATCCCCAGATAGACAGACGCGTCGCTATAGTGGATCCAAGTGGTTCGCATCTCGAGCCTCTTTGACAGGACAGCCCTCATGCGTTGGAGCTTCAAGCCAAGCGGCGCGCTTGGCTTCGCTCGCCCGCACCGGGCGACATCGCCAGCATGGCACCGTACTCGTCCTCGAACGCGCGGCCCGAGGCCGTGCGGCCCTGCAGCACCAGCAGCAGCAGCCGCTCGAACTCTCTCGCGCGCCGCTTCTCCTCTCTGTCCAGGCAGTCGCAATGCGTCATCACGCGCCACGTCAGACCAAGCCGAGCGTCCGTCCATTCAACGGTCCAGGAACGCACCGGATGCCCTCTTCCAGCCTGGCCAGCGCTGCTGGACCGCCGGGAGCCGCGTCCAGCGCCGCGTTGCCGTCGCTCGAGGCCAGCGGACGCGCCTCCGTGCTCTCGAGCAGCGCGCGCGGCAGTCCCTCGCTCGGGAGCGGATCCAGCAGCGAGCTTGCCGGCGTCTGACCCTCGGGCGCGAACCACGATCGCCACGCCGCGTGGGACGCCAGCGACGACAGAAACGCGCTCTTCTCCCGCTCGCGGTCGGTGTCGCCGACGCCGACGCCAACGCTGATGCGCCGACGCTTGGCTGTCCGCGAGCCGCCCACGCCACGAGCGTCGCCTGCAAACGAGACGCGCTTAACAAAGTCTGCGGCTCCCTTTGAGAGGAACCATGAGCTCAGCGGACGCGTCGACGACAGCGGCGACCCCGGCGTCGGGTGGTCGCACTCGCGGCTGCTGCTGCTGTTGCTGCGTCCTACCGAGAGGCCGAAGGAGGCGCCCCACGCGTTCGACGGTCGGGCGGCAGGCGAACACGCTGGCGGCTCCGCTGCGACGACCGGCCCGCAGACTGGATCGGACCGCATCATCCTCGCGACGTACTCGTGGCTGTCCATGACGATACCCAGCGTCGTCGCCTGCTTCGCCGACGGGGGAGCGCTGTCGTGGAGAGGAGCAGACGACTTCTGACGCTCGAAAGGCTGACCGTCCCCGTCCGAGTCCTCGCGCCGGCGCTTCTTGGACGTCTGCAGCCTCGGATTCTCTCGGCTCGGATTCTCCGGCACGCTTGGCAGTCGCCGCGAGTGGGCCGCTTGCAGCCGCTTCATCTCCCCGGAGAAAATCCGCCGAACAGCCAACGTGGCTGGGGACGTCACGCCGTCGCTTCGGTCTTTGCTTGCATCCGACCCCCTGTCCACTGATCTCGGGTCAGGAATTGACACGTGGGGAACCGATAGAGGTGGCGTCGCTGCTCGTGCAAGTGCCGGCGATGAAGGGCCGACTGGGGCCGAAGTATCGCATTGATGAAGTTCAGCATCCGATGGTGGATGCGCTGCAGTTGGATTCGATGGCTCGTCACCGCGAGGGGAGGCAGCCGCGCTGTCCTTGTGCTGCTTCGAGTGTTGCAGGGAAGCTCGGCCTGCTTCGTGCTCGCGACGATCTGGTGTTGGCTCTCCGGAAGCTTTGACTTCTTTGATCTCCTTGTTCGGGTCGGATCTGCCATCGGACATTGCAACTGGCGGCTCAGCGGACGATGGTTTGGTCGCGGCCTCGGTGCTGGATGTCTCCTCAACGCTGCTACAATCAGCACGCACTGCGCCGTCACTCGCAGTTTCAGTCGGCTCCTTCGCGTCGAGGGGAGTCCGGATCTGTAAAGTCGAAGGCGGGTCTGCGGGGGGGTTCGCGGCATCGACTGGTTGATCAGCCAGCAGCGCTAGCGCTCTATCAGGTTGGATACTGGCGGGGATCCCCTTCGGCTTGCGTGAAAGTGGCTGGGTAGGAGCAGATGCAGCATGCTGCTCGCTCTCGCAGCGGATAGCGGGCGTGGGAGGTGGCACGTCCAATTGATTTGACGTGGATGGAGGAGGTTTGTCATTACCCTTGACGACAACCACCGCCTTGGTCGCCGATACCTTTGTGTCTCCCGCGCTGGGTACTTGAACAGCAGCAGTGACGTTCGTTTCCACCGTACAGTCATCTCGGCTGAGCGAGCACGGCGGTTTATCTCTCCGCGTTGTCTTCAATGCTGAACCGCCAACCGCGCTCTCGTCCATCGCATCAGAAGCTGGAGCGACTTCAGGAGCCATCCCACGACTCGCTTGTTTCGTCAAGGCGATGGACGCTTCCATTTCCACATCAGGCGCAGGATTGGGTGTCGTGACGGGTTTCCCCTTCTTCATAGCGCCAGGAGCACCGCCGACGGCTTTCGCGCGAACGGAGCTCTTCTTCGCAGCCTTCGCCTTCTTCGCCCCAGCCACTCGTACTGTCGGCGACGATTTTGCCGTCTGGCTGTCAATAGCGACGGTTTCCACACGCGGTTTGGCTGTGCCCGTCACCGGCTTGGCCGTCATCTCTTGGCTTGCGCTCTCTCGTCCCGCCGGTCCCCCAAGAAACGCGATCCGAGTCGGCGCTTCAGCGTGCGAGCCGTGATCAGTGACGCGCAGGAGGTGACCAGGCGTGTCTTGCTTTTGGACTAGAGCAGGAGGCAGAAACGGGCCCTCCGCTGCCTCTGACGGCCCCGATGACTCGTGGTCACTTGATCCAATTGACCCAGCGCGGCGCTTCTTCCCTCGCGCGCGCTTCCCTCCCGTCAGCGACACGATCGTCGACTTCGCAGTGGCCTCATGTGCCTCACTAGCCACTCGTTCCGCACCGTTCGTTTCATCGTGCTCATGCGTCGCTAGACTCGCTGGAGCTGCAGGTGCACGCTGCTGCTTCTTGGCAGCGGCGCGCTTCTTCGGTGCAACTGGTGCCGCCGTGGACGTAGCCGCCTCCGTCTTCTTCAGCGTCACGACGCCCTTGACTCCCGCAGGCTTCTTGCGCACGAGCCTGGTTGCTGTAGCGCTAGTCGTAGCGACGGCAGCTGCCTTCCCGGTCTTGGTCGTCTTCACCGCCTTCGTTTTGCTGCTGGCCGGCGCCAATGCCACTGCTTGAGCGTCCACCGCCGCCGCCGCCGCCGCCGCCACCTTCTTCCCTCCACTTTTCTTCGCCAGCGCAGTGGACGCGGAGGCGACTGGAGCAGTAGAGGAAGCCGCCGTCTTGGCTCTCGCTCGCGCCTTCTTGCCCTTGCCGCGGCCGCTGCTGGCGCCGCCGTGTCCGCCGCGACCGCCGCTGCCCTCCATCTCGCCTGATCTGGTTGTCGAGTGGTTACGCGGTTGGTCGTCAGGTTACGTTCTCTTTGCAAGCGTAACTATAAGTTACGTTGGGAGATAAACGCTTGCTTGGCCCCGAAAGCGAGCCGGCGAGATGGAGCAAGGCGGCGGCCGCGATCGCGGACGGCGGCAACAGCGGCGCCGGCGCGCGCGCGCGGGAAGCGGCAGCGAGGAGGATGAGGAGGAGCCGACCATCGTGTTCGACCACCGCTCGAAGCGCGAGCTGGAGCGCGCGGCCGCCGGCCATGCGGGTGCGGGTGCAGACCAAGAAGACGCGGAGGAGCGCGCGCGCGCGCAGGACCGCGCCGAGCGCGACGCATTCGCGGAGCGGCTACGCGCACGCGACGAGGAAAAGACGCGCCGCCTGAAGAAGCAACGGATGGACGAGGGTGATGACGAGAACCACGGACTGACGGCCGAAGAGGTCCGCGCGCTGTCCGCGCATGGATCCGCCGCGTCTGCCGCAGCGACCGCCAAGCTCGAGCGGCTACGCGAGCTCTCGCGGCAGGAGTATCTGAAAAAGCGCGAGGAGAAGGAGCTGTCACTGTTGGAGTTCCAGCTCAAGGACGAGCAGGCGCTGTTCGGGGACGCGGCTGGCAAGCTGACGGCGAGTGAGCAGCAGCAAGCGTTGCTGAACAAGCGCATCCTTGAGACGGCGCGCGAACGAGCGTCTAAGAAAACGGACACCGATGACGGGTACCGACTGCCGGACTCGTATGAGCAGGTGGATGACGAGGGAAACCGCGTGCGCAAGCGCGACGATGCGCTGCTGATGACGGACCGGTACGACGAGGAGGAGGTCGTGCGCACGGAGCAGGAAGTGTGGGAGGAGACGCAGAGCAAGATGGCGACGAGCAAGCGGCGCAGCAAGCGAGCGGAGGAGGAAGGCGAGTTCGACTACGTGTTCGACGACCAGATCGACTTTATCTCGCAGCAAATGCTGTCGGGTAAGCACGTCAGCGACGAGGACGTCCGAGACGCACGCAAGAAGATGGAGGCGGCGAAGCACCAGTCCATGCAGGAGACGCGCCAGCAGCTGCCGATCTATGCGTACCGCGACGCACTGCTCGAGGCAATCCGCAACTACCCGGTGCTCATTATCGAGGGCGAGACAGGGTCGGGCAAGACGACACAGATCCCGCAGTACCTCCACGAAGTCGGCTACTCGGAGCTAGGCAAGATCGGGTGCACCCAGCCGCGACGAGTGGCGGCCATGAGTGTGGCGGCGCGCGTCGCGCAGGAGATGGACGTGAAGCTCGGGAACCAAGTCGGATACTCGATCCGCTTCGAGGACTGCACGAGCGACGAGACGGTCATCAAGTACATGACGGACGGAATGTTGCTTCGCGAGTTCCTGACCGAGCCGGATCTGCGATCGTACAGCGTCATGATCATCGACGAGGCTCACGAGCGTACACTCAACACGGATATCCTGTTCGGACTGATCAAGGACGTCGCGCGATTCCGGGACGACATCAAGATCATCGTGGCGAGTGCGACGCTGGACGCGACCAAGTTCTCACGGTATTTTGACGACGCGCCGATCTTCAAGATCCCAGGTCGCATGTACCCAGTGGACATTCTGTACACCAAGGCGCCCGAGGCGGACTACTTGGACGCGGCCATCGTGACGGTGCTGCAGATTCACATTACACAGCCGCTGCCAGGCGACATTCTCGTGTTCTTCACTGGCCAAGAGGAGATCGAGGCGGCTGAAGAAGCGCTTCTCCAGCGCACGCGAGGTCTCGGTTCGCGGATCCGAGAGCTACTGATCCGACCAATCTACGCGACGCTGCCGTCCGAGCGACAAGCCCAGGTATTCGAGCCGACGCCCGAGGGTGCGCGCAAGGTCGTGCTCGCCACCAACATCGCTGAGACGTCGCTGACGATCGATGGCATCTGCTTCGTCGTCGACACGGGCTTTTCCAAGCAGACGAACTACAACCCGCAGACGGGGATGGAGTCGTTGCTGGTGCAGCCCGTCTCCCAAGCGATGGCCAACCAGCGCGCGGGGCGTGCGGGGCGTACGGCTCCCGGGAAGTGCTTCCGGCTGTACACGGCGTGGTCGTACAAGAACGAGCTGGACGTGAACACGGTGCCGGAGATCCAGCGCACGAATCTGGCGAGCGTCGTCCTGCTTATGAAGTCGCTCGGTGTCAACGATTTGCTGCACTTCGACTTTATGGACCCTCCACCTGAGAAGGCGCTGATCCGGTCGCTTGAGCAGCTCTACGCGCTCGGCGCACTCAATGCGTTGGGTGAATTGACGAAGCTCGGGCGACGGATGGCGGAGTTCCCGTTGGACCCGATGATGGCGAAGGCGCTGCTCGCGTCGGAACAATTCGGGTGCGTCGAGGAGGTCATGACCGTCTGCGCCATGCTCAGCGTCAACAACGCCATCTTCTACCGCCCGAAGGATAAGGCGGTGCACGCTGACACTGCACGGTTGAACTTTGCTCGCGGCGGCGGAGGCGACCACGTCGTGCTGCTCAACGTGTACAACCAGTGGGTGGAGACCAACTACTCCACGCAGTGGACGTACGAGAATTTTGTGATCGCGCGCGCGCTCAAGACGGCGCGCGACGTGCGCGAGCAGCTCGAGTCGCTCTGTGATCGCGTGGAGCTGCCGCGCACGAGCAACCGCGCGGACCACGAGCCTGTGCGCAAGGCCATTTGTGCCGGCTACTTCTACCACACCGCCAAGCTGGACTCGGGCACCGTCGGGCCGAAGGGCGGGGATGGCGGCGGCGGCGGCGGCGGCGGCGGCGGCGCCATCTACAAGACAGTCAAGCGCGCGCAGTCAGTCGCCATACACCCAAGCTCGTGCCTGGTGAAGCTAGAGGAGGTGCCACGCTGGGTCGTGTACCACGAGCTGGCTTTCACGACGCGTGAGTATATGCGCAACGTGATCCCGATTAAGAGCGAGTGGCTGCTCGAGCTCGCGCCGCACTACTACAAGGCAAAGGAGGTCGAGGATGCGCGCGCCAAGAAGATGCCCAAGGCCATCGGCCGCGCATAGAGAAGGGTGCGCGCGCGATCTGCACTAGTAGGATACCGCCCTTGGATAACCGCAATTGGCTCCGTGTCGCTGGCGGTACTAGCGTTCACGCAACGAAGCTGCTGACCCTCCCATGGCACATCAAACACCACAAGACGGACTGGGCCTGGCGCTTCCCGAGCGTTCGGATAACCGAGTCGGTGGAAAAGGAACGGGCACCTCGCGCAGTCTCTTGCTGCGCGCTTTGCACCAGCGACGCTCGGCAAACACCAAGCTGGATGAGCCGTGGCATCTCGAAAGAACTCACCCCGCGGCTCTTCACGCGATATACAGCGTTGAAGCTGGCATCGAAGCTTCAACAGCATCCACATGCGTCATCGCTTCCTGCCGAGCAGACCGATTGCGGCAAATGCGGCGGTGCGCTATCAGCGCCAATTTGGACCAATCACACTCGAACGAGCCCAACTTGAAT